>JAPKLX010001712.1:3007-18562 GCA_026898415.1 Leonotis leonurus
CCCCCCCCCCCCCCATACACCAAACCTTGCTCTTTCGGGACCAACATAAACCCTATAAGCTTTACTAACATCATAATATCCTAAGAATATTCCAGGGTCAGCTTTACTATCAAAGGTTTTCAATTGTGATTTCCCATTATTATGAATGTAACATAAACAACCAAAGGTACGGAAGTAATGTATCCTGGGCTTTCTGTTGTTCCAGACTTCGTATGGTGTCTTTCCATATCTGATGGAAACTACAGCTCTATTCTGTGTGTAGCAGGCTGTAGAAATCGCTTCTGCCCAAAATTTCATGGGTAATCTGGTTGCATTAAGCATAGTGCGAGCTGTTTCTTTTAATGATCTGTTTCTTCTTTCAACTACTCCATTCTGTTGAGGTGTTCTGGCTGCAGATGTTTGATGTGTGATTCCCATCTGGTTGCAGTAATCCTCAATTTTCTGGTTTAGGAATTCTGTACCACGATCTGTTCTGATGGTAGTAACAGAGACTTCCTTTTTCTTGGTAATTTTGTTGAGGAAATTGGGCAGCTTTTCCAGTGTTTCTTTCTTCTTATATAAGAAGATTACCATGTGAATCTTGAATAATCATCAATGATGACCAGTGTATATTTTCTACCATTTATACTTAATGGCTTAACTGGACCAAATAAGTCTAAATGTAGTAACTCTAAGATTCTGGTAGATGACTGGACAGATTTGCTAGAAAAAGACGATCTGGTTTGTTTTCCAGCTTGACATGCTTCATAGATGTGATTCTTGTCATATATTTGGTCTGGTAGTCCTTCAACTAGTTTCTCTCGTGCAATCTTATTGATTGACTTGAAGTTGAGATGGCTTAGTCGTTTGTGCCACAGCTAACTAGTTTCTGATACTGTCTTAGTGTCCAGACATGTCTCAGTCTGGTTGTCCCATTGCACAATATATAACTTATCCTGCAATTTTCCGGTAAGGAGTATCTCATCTCCTTCCTTGCTTTTCACGAAACAATTGTTAGCATCAAAAACAATCTGATTACCATTAGCACAGAACTGACTTACAGAAAACAGATTGTGGCTAAGACCCTCAACATATGATACATTTGTGATGGTTGTCTTGCCAACTCTTATGTTTCCATATCCTCTGGTATATCCTTTTGAATTACATCCAAAGGTGACCTGAGGACCTGGTTTCTCTATATATTCTGACAGTAGGTTCTTGTCACATGTCATGTGCTTCGAACAGTCACTATCTATGATCCAGATTGCTCCTTTAGCTATTTTTTACCTTCTTGCAGTCTTCTGGTCCTGCAATTAATCACACTTAGCTACCCTTTCAATATTTGGGTGCTTGGTTATTAGTAAATGTTCCTTTTCGAATCCAGAACACTTTTGGGTTGGGGACAGCAATATAGCAAGTGATAGTATTCCCATTATTATCAACTTTTGACACACAATGAAATATGGATGGATGATATCTTTCTATTCCATTATTTTTCAATCCTTTATTAGTGGATACTGTCCTGTTGACACTCTTTTTGTGTACCCCTTCTGTTCTTGTGTAATCTGCTGGTTGTTCTCTTGTTTGATGATACTGTCTGTTTCTAGTCTGTTTCACCATCATCTTCTGTGGTTGTTCTTTCTTGTTTCTGAGGTTTATCACTTGGTCTGGTATTTGTTTCCTTTCTGGTACGAATTTTATGGTGCTAGAGGACTTCTCTGAGTGACCTGGATATCCTACTCCAGATGTGCCATTTTCCTGCATGTTAATTAGCTGTTTAGCACGTTCATCACTCTTGTAGATCATTTCTTTTCCTTTCTTGATCTTTTCCTCAGCTACATTGTTTCTTGTGATAAGGTCTTTCACTTTTGAATTTAGTGAGTGAATCTCACTGTCCTTTCCTTTGATCTGTTCTTCCAGAATGTTGATGTCAGCAACAAATTTAGTGTTTGCTTTACTCAATATCTCTTCAGATTACTTCAATCTGTCATTTTCTTCAACAACTTCTCTAAAAAGTCTTTTGATACTCGAGTAGCTCTTGAACATCTCATTAACTTCATCCCATGAATATTCATCTTGATCTTCTACTTCCTGTTCCAGGTAAATATCATTTGAAGAATTAGAGTTGCAAGAGTTTACCTCTACATCATCCAGACCGTTGTCTAGTCCTACATAGCATTCATCCCAATCTTCTTCTTCATTAGCAAAGAATGCTTCATCATCTTCTGATGAACTATCTGACAGGTGACTTGAGCTAGAGTCTTCTTCTTCTGCTATCATGGCTTTACGTTGAGCTTTTAGTTTTCTGTCTCTCTTAGCTCGTAGTTCTTCTCTTTGACTTTTAGATAAGTCTGGGCAGTCTGTTTTGAAATGGCCTGTTCTCCCACAACCATAACAAGTATAGTCAGTAGGGTTAGTGATTTTGCCATTCCTTCTATTTTCTGTTTTGTCATCAGATCGTTCTGCTTCTTTGTTCTTCTGGTATCTGCTCTTGTTATCTTTGTAGAACCTTCGGTACTTTCTTGATCTGATTTCCATTTTGTCCATTCTCTTTGCAATCATTGAGAATTCTTTGAGTAACTTATCATAACCTCCTTCTTCTGTTGTGGCAGAGGCTGCTGATTCTTCTGTTTTGCACTTCGCTTTGAAGGCAGTCTCTTTCTCCTTCTTTGAGTTATTCTCACTCTTCTTACTAGAGGAATAATCTGGTCCGTGAATTCTTCTGATGTCACATTCATGGACAGCTAGGTGATCAAATAGTGCTTCTACAGATAAGTCATTAAAATCAGCACGTAGAGGTTGCATAGCTGAATAAATTTCCCAGCTTGGTAGTAGAGCTCTAAGAATCTTGAGATTCTTCTCTCTCTGTGTACTTGTTCTTTTTGAAGGCAGAAACTTCAAGTAGTACTTCAATGAACCTGTTCTTCATCTGCTCGATGGTTTCTCCAGGTTTCATCTTGAATTCATCAAACTTGTTGCATGCCAGTGATAACTTATTCTCAATCATCGCTTCAGAACCTAGACTGAGATCCCTTAGAGCTTCACACATTTCTTTGGCTGTGTCAAGATCTTGGAACTTAGCCAGATGGACTCCTTTCACAGTACTGGAAATGACTCCTTTAGCAAAATCATCTAGATTTGCTTCTCTTCTTTCTTCTGAGGTGTACTTTCTGGGATCTTTCAGTACAGATTCTTTAATTGCTCATGTCTCAGTAATACGAGTAGTTTCTTCAGTAATGGCTAGAGGTCCTTCCTCAATTACTTTCCACATCAAGCAGTGATGAGCTTTGAGACACATCTTGATTCTGAAACTCCACTCTCTGTATCCTTGGATAGAGAATTCTTCGCATGCCCTGATAACAGATGACTCCATAGCAGATAATATGCTAGTGAGTGAAAAAGATTTTTTAAGATCTATTCAAGTTGACCACGCAGGTTTTATCCCTGTGAAACAAAATAATGGTCGTATGAACCACTGCTCTGATACCACTTGTTGGTCCCGAAAGAGCAAGGTTTGGTGTATGGGGGGGGGAGAATACACCAAAATACAAACTTTTCAGTTTACTTGACTAATTCAGAGGTGAGATTTATGCTTTCTGGATTACAGATTGCTCAACGTGACAGACCAGATTGACTAACTAATCAACCTTGTTCTGCCCAAGCAGAATCTCTCAAGTGAGTAATACAAAGTAGAAAGTAAGAGTGATCTTATTTTCTAACAGTGTAGTGTGTGCGGAATAATGGTGGACTTAGTCGGTGCTCTTTGATTAGAAAACTTTTCAAATCTTAGTCGAGTATTTAGAGAATTGATTAAGAATGCAGTTTGTATGAGAGTGACAGATAGTGAATAAAACAACTGGAATATAAATGCAGAAAATAAATAACACAGTTATTTTACGTGGTTCGGGAAACCCCCTACGTCCACGGTCTAATCCAAACTGGATTAGATATCCACTACTAGGATACTCTCTTATTTAAACTCGCTGAGAACGAGCCACAAGTTTCAAATACAAACTTGATTGAAACTTATGCACGAATAAGGGTCGTGTTCCTTTACAACATACAGAAAACTACTGTAAAACATGATTTCTTCACGTTAATCCACTAGAAAACTACTAGCAAAGATCTCCTTCCTCTCTCGATAAGACAGACTTGAATCGAGGTGTGATTGCGATCACGAACGGTTTGAAGCTTTTGTCTGATGTAAGATTGAATTGCTTGAGAGTATTTCAGTAAAATGTTGCTTGCCTGCTTCAGACTTTAAATCTTCAAACATATATAGGCTTTGAATCTTGAAATTCTAGCCGTTTGCTGATTGGCGTGATTTGATTTGTGGATTGCCAATTAATCATATCTCTTCTTTCCTTGTAGGGTCGTTGACTGAATCTTCTATGAATGGAAAGCAGATCAATTGTGATTACTTTCCTTCTTCGTGTCAATCAGTGATTCCCTTTCCAATTTTTGATGGATGAACATCATTGACAGGTTTGGTTCAATTCTTCCTGTTTTTGGAACCTTCTGGTTACGCCCTTTCTGGTTCTAATATCCTTCTGGTTGAATACTGGTTAAATACTTTCTGGTTGAACAACTTTCTGTTAAAGTTGATGTCACAGCCCAATTTCTTAACCATCTCTTAGTCAAGAAATTAAGCCATGACTTAACTAACTTGGAAACAACTCTAGTAATTTATGTTTGGTTGCAAAGAAACTTGAACTTATTCTCGCGAAAAACAGGGCAGGGCCGACACATCGACTTCGAAAGCTCATAACTTTCTCATACGGACTCCGAATTTAGATCCGAAAGAACCGTTGGAAAGGTATTGAAAAGATCTTTAAAATGACACCAAATTCAGAAAATTCGGACTTATGAAACTCACGAAAAAGTGGGTTCAACGAGCTGCCCTGTTTCTAGCAAAAACAAAGTTTGCACAATTTTTGAATTTGGAGTTTCAACACATCTAAATACCAACTCAAGAAACCAAAAGATAGAGATAAAAAATGATAACTCATAAAGAAAAGTGCTACCATGGATATCAAGGGCTAAACTGATACGAAGGTATCAAACGTTCAAATGACATCAAAACATAGATTTGCAACGGAAGAAATAGTTGAGCTACATGTATGACGACACATAACTCAACTTACAAAATATCCATCATCAAACAACAAGACAATCTATGGTTCACTGACAATTTATATACAAAGATAACCACAGTGTTCAAATCCATCGCCACCTCCAGCTCAACCTGCACGTTAAGAAAACATGCAGGGCGTGAGTACATAAAGCACTCAGTGGACACATGCCAAAACATTTAAAACTTGCTCATAGAGCTAAAATATTGACTTGCCAAATCTTTCTTTTCTGAAAATAATGTAACTGAATATGTATAAAATGTGTCTGTAAACAAATATCTGAAATCTAAAAATATGCAGTATGCAACATGCTATGCTGACATTCTTTTTCTCTTGTTGTGTCGGTCCCGAAGGCTACCCGCTCACAGCTGCTTATGAAATCTGAAATACCATATCTACGCACTTCTTGTGTTGAGAGGTAGGCCTCCCTCTCAAACACTATGACCGGCCAGTCCGCTCACCGGCTCACGGTCACATATGTGTACACAAATCCTTACCGGCAGCTCGTCCGGCATAGGGCCGATATCGTAATTCTCTCGTAGATAGGCAATATGCATCATGCATCATGCACTCATAAATATAGGCAAGTCAACTTCTTTAAACATAAAAACATATCAAAGCATAAACAAATCTTTAGCTCATGCATAACTTTGGTTAGAAAGCCCACCTGGATGTTCCTTAGAGCTAAGGAACTAATTTACTCATAACCACCAATTATCCCTGTCTTCTAGATTCTCTTTTCTTTCTGCTCTTATTTCCTTCTTGGTCTCATCTGACCCTTTTTCTATAATGATACAAATCTAATTAGCTTCTCATACTTAAATCTCAATATTGCGTTTCTTTATCTACTAACTAACAATTTCTAATTTTTACATACTTAGCTCTTTAATTCCAACAAATTCACATTATACTTCATATTCTTCCCTCATCTCAATTATGATCTTAGATCACACAAATAACTCCTCTATATACACCTTTGGATCATCCCCTTCTCCAAGCATTTTATAGATCTTAATGATGTGATGATTATATCTTTAATCTCTTGCTTCATTCATGCTTACTACCATCTAAATAACTCTAATACATCATCATCTAAGCAAATCAATATCAACATATATATAAACTATGAAACTTCATTAACCATTAAATTTTGAAAATCCATTTCTAGTGCTTGGAAAATTCCAAATAAATTAATCTAGGTATTATTCATACCATTGAACTCAAATATGATCTCAATTACATAAATAAAATCAAAATCTTATAGAACAATTTAAGTAGAATTTTCGGTCCTTAGTGCTTAGGATAGAAAACTTGATTTTGATCTAATTTCTTATTCTAATCATGTTTATTGACATCTAATAGCACTTATCTATGCTCAAAACAATCACATTCTACATAATCAAATTAGGGTTCATGGGAAAGAATTAGGACAAACCCAATTATTCCTCATCTTATGCAATTCTTTCCAAAACATCACTTAATTCATGATATTCTATCCATTTCATACACCATACTTGAGGATTAACATCATATCTTATAAATTATAGATATCATGGATAATAACATAAACTTTCTTAAATTTCTACAAACTAAAGATGTAAAGAGAAGGATTAATTACCTTAAAGATGATTATTTCTTGAAAACTAGATCAAAACCTAGCTTAGAACTTGAATTATGGAAGGAGAAATTTTTTTGGCTATGGTGGGAGAGGGGGTGCACGACCATGGGAGGAAGAATAAGGTTGATGGTGATGATAATATGATATATATCTCATTTCTTATAGATTAAGTAATTATATTTTATTAATTAAATAATTAAATACATAATTCTACATCACTCTAGGGGGTTCTAGAACCTTCTAGAACCTCCATTTTTGGGTTCCGAGATATTAATACTGGATTACTCATCTCGACACAAGGAATTCACTGGTTCAGACTGTTCGTGATTCCGAGTTCGTATGAATAACTTATTCGAGTTTTAAATTACCGAATGAATTTAATTAAATAAATTCCTTCTCAAAACAATATTTTCTAACAAAATCCTTATAATAATCTCTTCTATATACCTTAGAAAATCGGGCAAAATTTATAGATATTGCTACGGCTGTCGAATTCCCAAATTGAATTCTTGCCGAAAACTAATTAAATTATTACCGAAATTACGATAATAAATTTTTATTCTTTCTTTTGTCTGTTTTCAAGCTTAATGGAATTTCTAATTCCATTTTTCTATATTATCTAATAGATAAAAATTTTCTCTTCTGAGGGGTATGCTTCGTCTGAATTTATTCTATCTTAACCCCTCTCTTTAATCTCTAGTATGGAATTAATAACTTCCAATTTCTTTCTTAACGAAATATTCGTAATTATTTCTTCTAAATCGTATAATAGATTCTTCAAACTCTTCTTAATCTCATAAAAATATTCTCTTAAGGATGCATAGCCTTAATTAAGGTTTAATTACATTTTAGTTATGGCTACAGTATTTCGGGGTATTACAGTTGATTTGCTCCAACTTTCTGTTCGAGGCTTGCTGGTTCAACTTTCTGTCTAAGACTTGCTGGTTTAGCTTTCTGTCTAAGACTTGCTGATTTAGTTTTCTGTCTAAGACTTGCTGGATTTAGCTTTCGGTCTAAGACTTGCTGGTTTAGCTTTTTGTCTAAGACTTGCTGGATTAGCTTTTGTCTAAGACTTGCTGGATTAGCTTTCTGTCTAAGACTTGCTGGTCTCAACTTTCTGTTAAAGTTGTCTTGCTCCAACTTTCTGGTGTTTAAATTTGCTTCAGCTTTCTGTTGCTTAGACTTGCTTTCTGCTGCAAGAAGACCAAATAGAAATAACACAGAACATGAATATTATCAAGTATGTTTTCGAGATAACATCATCAAAACTTAAATTATCTGTGGGGTTCCCAACAACATTTGCAGTAGGTGTATGTGCAAGATATCAAGCAAATCCCAAAGAGTCTCACATGGAAGCAGCTAAGAAGATACTAAGATATCTTAAGGGAACAGCCCATGTAGGATTATGGTATCAATGTGAAGACAATTTTGAGCTAACTGGATATACTGACTCAGATTATGCTGGATGTAAACTGGACAGAAAGTCAACATCTGGTACATGTCAGTTTCTAGGAAACAAACTGATTTCTTGGTTTTCTAAGAAACAGACATCAGTTGCCACCTCAACTACAGAAGCAGAATATATGGCAGCTGGAAGTTGTTGTGCACAAATACTGTGGCTAAGACAACAGCTTAAAGATTATGAGATTGATATCAAGGAGATACCTATTTTCTGTGATAGTTCAAGTGCTATAGCAATCACACAGAACCCAGTGTTGCACACCAGATGCAAACATGTGGATGTGAGACATCACTTCATAAGAGACCATGTTGAAAGGAAACATGTACAGATTGAGAAAATACACACTGAAGTTCAGAGAGCAGACATTCTCACTAAGGCATTACCAGAAGAAAGATTTAAGATGCTTTGTGGAAAACTAGGACTTTTAAATCTTGACGAAAGGACCAGATTGATCTAAACCAGATCAAATTCAATATTCCAACAGGGAATCAAAACCAGATCATCATGGTCCAGATTGATAAAATCCAGATCACGTGAAATTCCAACAGGGAATTGACACCAGATCACTGAGTATATGTCAATAACGATTAATCAAATTCCAACTGGGAATTAGTAAAGGAGTCAAAACACCAGATTGAACAGTGGCACAACCAGATCGATAGTTCTCACTATGCAAGAGATCGACCTTGACCAGATTACTAAATGCCACGTGGATATTAATTTAATATATTTCTTATTAATTATCCCATTACTTGGTTAAGGGGGAAAGGTAAACTATATATGGCGACTAATTATACAAAATATCTAATTTCTGACACTAGATATCAAATCTTTTATTTTTGATGATTAAGTACAGTAATTCACTAGTAGAAAAATTAGCATAGACTACGGTTTTAAACCGTAGTCTATGGCCTTTCAGAACCGTAGTCTATAGTACCGTAGTGTATACTTCTTAGTATACACTACGGTTTAAAAACCGTAGTCTATGTAGATAATAGACTACGGTTCAAAACCGTAGTCTATGAAGAAAAAACTGTAGTGTATTCATGTCAATTACTACAGTTCAACATTCAACTGTAGTGTATGTACCATTATATACTACGGTTTTTCATTTAACCGTAGTATATGTTTATGTATAGACTACAGTTAATTGAAAAAACCGTAGTAATTGAGTTGCAATAGACTACAGTTTTGTGAAGAACAGTAGTGTATAATTCAGTATAGACTACGGTTTTCTTAAAAACTGTAGTGTAAGAGATAGTATAGACTACGGTTTTAGAAAAATTGTAGTGTATAATTCAGTATAGACTACAGTTTTCTAAAAACCGTAGTGTAAGAGTTACTATAGACTACGGTTTTTAATAAAAACCGTAGTGTTTGTTCTAGTATAGACTACGATTATAACAAAACTGTAGTTTATGATATAGTATAGACTACAGTTTTCTCAAAAACCGTAGTGTAAAAATCATTATAGACTACGGATTTTAACAAACTGTAGTGTATGATTAAGTATAGACTACGTTTTTTGCAAAAACCGTAGTGTATGATATAATAGAAACTACACTACGGTTTCGTAAACCACACCTGTTTTATACACACACACACACACATATATATATATATATATATTTTCTTGTATTTCATGATCTATACTATAATAATGACTAAATTTATAATATAACAAATGTATTTCAAAAAACGGGATTTCATTACATCAAAATAGATCGATAATTACACAATTACTTTACAAAATATTGTCATCCCAACAATTTGTTTATCCATTATCTTTACAAAATTATCAATATACATGCTAAATATCCAAAATATGAAACTGCAGTTGCATGTGAACTACACATATTCTAATTCCATCAATCCACCTTTTGACCTCAACCTGAAAAGATAAACATGAATTTATATATGTATATATATGAATACGACAATTATATGACTAGGAGAAAAATAGGTTATCATAACTACTGAAGTCTGAAGCTTTAATCTTTTACTCCTACCTGTACATCCCACACATGGTAATTGTGACCCTTGTAGCAGACAAGATTTGCATTCAATTTTGAGCTCCAAAGTCGAACTGCAGTTTAGAAGTCATTGATTGCTTATTTGGTCAAGGGAAACGAACAGAGTACACAAATAAAAGAAAGTACAGTTGTGAACTGTAACCTACTTGTAGAATCTGATGAAGAAGACAGAATATAATCCCCAAATAGACTAAAAGAAGCAGAATGTACTGGTCCTGCATGACCACGGAATAATGTGTAACTTCTTCCCCCAGCGCCTGAGCTAGGCTCACTGGGAGCCAACTCATTTTCATCCTGCGAAGGAGCTGATATTCTAGAGTCAACATCCAAATGCACTGGTAAAAGCATATACATCATGTTTTGACTCAAAATAAAAAGTAGTTACTGATATAATAGACAATTAACCATAGGATACAAATGGCATGAAAATTATCACCCACATTCTTCCGAGATCAAATAAAAATCATTCACCAAAAGTGTGCCTAGAATTATAATGACAATGCTGGATGGATCAAGTTTATCTATCTAGGTGCATGAGAAAATCACTAGAACATAAGCAAAACTGTGTGGATAATATCAACAATAAGAAACTAAAGTCCGAAAGAAGACATGAGAAAGATCCTAAGGCTTGAAAGCTTGTGTATACAAGTTAATTTACTACAGCAATGAGAGATCAACTTACAGGTTACATTCTGTTGCCCAAGCTTTGCCATGTGCCAAACCTGTCCATTGGGTTTAAATATGACTAACCTGGTTTCACAAAATCTGATAATCCAAAATCTATGGCCTTTAATGTTGAGTCCTCTTCTTTGGTTGTAAATAAGAAATTCTGATAAAGTAGCATGCAACAGTTAGACCATATTGTAAATAATAACAGCAAATTCAACATGCAAAGAAAAAACTCATGTACTAAAGAAAAAAATGTTCAAATTTATATGCAGTTCCTGTCTTTGTCTATGTGGGGAGCAGGTTGAGCACATGCATCTCCAACTTTTGTTTTGACACTACAATAAATGAACATTCATGCTTTAACTAACACCAGACAGCGTGACTTAGGCTTCGTATTAAGCACAAGACCAGATCGATAAACCGTTTCTAATTCAAGATGCACTTTGATAGCTCCTACCTCGGGTTTAAGATCCCGATGTACAACACCCTGGAGATGGCAGAACGAAACAACATTTAATATTTGTATCATCACCAATTTTGCGTTGTCTTCTGTATACTTGCCCCCTCTGAACAAATAGGAATACAATTTATTATAAAAGATGCAATACACATGATTATTTGAGCTAAACATATTGATACTTGAAAGATGCAGGCCATTGCTTTCTCAAAACAAAACCAAGAAATCATATAGAAGGCCAAATATGTACCTTGAAAGTATTTTATCTAAAAGTTCACCTCCTTCACATAACTTGAAAATTTAGCAAAACTAATCGTTAAAAACAAACATTTTATAAACATAAAAAATTTACAATCGATTCAAGATCATGCCAAATTCTACATATTATTAGCAAAGGGAAACTCAGTCAAGCCAATTCCTAGGAAGATCATTGAAGAATACAAAGGCGAACAGAACTTACTCCATTACTACATAAACATTGTCATGGTCTTCATATGCATCATAGAATTGTATGAGATTATTGTGCCCTGTCAAAGCTCTCAATATCTTCACTTCCTTTCTTACATCTTCAATAGCTATAGCAGTGGTCATCTAGTAAGCAAATAGCAACCAATATAAGAAAAGATCCAAACAGTATCATAAAAAGCTCTGAAGTTTGATCCGGAGACTTAACTTTCATCTGCATAAAACTAATAAAAATATTAGCCATTCCCAGGCTCGCATTCCAAATTCAGTGGCTAACTTTTTTTTTTTCATTCTTAAGACATAAACACAGATCTTCACAGTAACGAACATCAGATCACCAAAAATAGATAGATAAAGAGAGAAAAGAGTTCCCTCACCTTAGCTTTAGGTATGACCTTAACAGCAACATCCTGCCCCTTGAGCTCACCCTTCTTGAACTTCGCCTTACAAGTATACCCAAAGTGCCCTCTTCCGACCTCGTCCCCGACCTCATCCCCAACCTCAGATTACAGATTGTCCGAAATCGATATAGCAGAGTGAAAACAGAGGCAGATACAAGCAGCAGTTCAGATTCAATCAAATCGATATAAGATGGAAGACTCCCTGAAATTAGTGATTTGAATCGCACTGAAAATCGCCCAATATGAATCGCGAATTCAGTCGCCCAATTTGAATCGCTATAAGAATCGCGCGTTCGCCTGTTGAATCACCCAGATTTGAACACGCGATTTGAATGGAGACATGGAGTCGTTCAGCGACGGCAGATTGTGAATGAAAGGAGCACGATTAAAGACGAACAAAGAGGAATCCCTTATTCAGATTTTCGCGATTTGAGTCGCGAAGACTTACGTCGCACAGAGGGTAGGCCCTTAATTGCGACTGGAGTCGCACAAAAACAACAGATTATGGATGTAAATAGGTCGATTTAAGGGTAATGGGTGTTATTCAGGCTATCTCCACCGCCTATGACGCCGGCGGCGCATCCAGTCGGTAGCGGCGAAATTTAGGGTTTCCCCCACCCAAGCTGAAATCGACGATTTACTATGTTAATGGAGACGCCCAATCTTGTAGAGGATGAATATGTGGTGATTATAAGCAAAACCGTAGTGTATATGGTAAATATAAACGCACATACACTTCGGTTTTTAAAAACCTTAGTCTATATGGTAAAAATAAACGCACATAGACTACGGTTTTTTAAAAACCGTAGTGTATTTATTAAAAATACACGCACATAGACTACGGTTTTTTAAAAACCGTAGTGTATGTATTAAAAATACACGCACATAGACTACGGTTTTTAAAAACCGTAGTCTATAACTAATATACACTACGGTTTTTTTTATAAGCGTAGTCTTTAGTAAAATAAACGCACATACACTACAGTTTATGAAAAAACCATAGTGTATGCAGCGTAGTGTATTATATAATTTGTAGTAGTGATTGGGAAATGTGATCGAGGAAATATCTTCCAAATCAAGAAAAAGGGAGAAAATGATTGCAACAAAAACAACGCGCCACGTCACAACCATTTGATCAAGCGCGTGCATCACACGATAAAGAGAGGCGGTTATAGACTGTAAACCTAGAACATGGAAAGGCAGGAAAAGATGAAAAAGGGAAGGATTTCTGAATATTTTATTCCTTTACTTATCTTCTCTTTCATTTATATGTTTGATAAGTTGTTTCATCTATCACTTACACTTATATTTCTCGAAACACTTAGCAAAATTTCCTCTCTTTCAAACTCTCTCTACTTTTGAAATTTACTCTGTTTTAGTAACAATGGCACCCAAATCCTCTGTTTTTCTTGACCAAGCGAACTTTTTGAAACCATATCTGCAGCAAGACCTTTTCGCCACTCTTGATACCTTCGGGTTTCACAAACTAGAAAAGGCATTTGACCTTGTTCGCCAATGCAAAGGTTCACTATTTTATGGTTTTGTTGTGATTTGTCCTATGTTACTTTTCAATCATGCGTTTTGAACTGTTTTCTTTTCTCATCTGCATATACGAATGGTTATGGTTACTGTGATATAAACTGCTAGACTGCATAAACTGTTTTGGGCACTTATACTTCACTGATGGAAGGATAGTGCTCACATATGCTCTTCTGTGTTTCCTGTAGGCTTTCACAATATTATCACTTCACACCAAGTTCATTTCCTACCCAAGGATGTTGCTGCTTTCTACCTCTCATGGCAGGGGGAGGGGTGGAGACGAGGCAACCATCAGGGTGAGAAAAGGGAACACTATCAGCAATACCTCGTACAACGTCATCAACATCATCAACGACGTTTACAAAGTGAAAGATGAAGGTCTTGACCTTGGGGAAATCACTGCAGAACAACTGCAAGAAGCTGTGGAGATAGTGATCATCATACCCATCCAATATACAAACAGGATGTTTGTCCGTGCACTTCTCGCTCCAGAATTCAGAATTCTGTTTGAATTCGTACAGCTAATGTTTCTCAACCACAATGGATCCTACGACCAGGTCACCCCTGAGAAATTCAGGATCCAAGCAGCAGTGGTACTCAACCTTCCAGTGAACTGGAGCAGGATTTTATTTGATCTCTTGGCCAAGGAAGCCAAGATGATCCTGTTCGTGAAAGGAGGATCCCCTGGCATAGAAGTAAAGCGCAACAGCCTGAGGCACTCTACAAAAATCAGCTTCATGCTGGAAACATTCTTCCCTCACCACCAGTGGGACACTGCTGTTGAGTTCAACACCAGACAGCATTTTCCCAAGGACCAACATCAGATAGAAATGTCGATGGGCATTTCAACAAATCTGATTGCCCGGGTGAAAGACTCAGTGGTTCTTAGTGCCCTGATAGAGATGGGAAACTCGAATCCCATCTGGATTCCCCCACTTGGTCAAGCAGATCGCTCCACAAAAACCAAGATCACAAAGAAAAAGCCAATCGAGAGGACACCCACCAAGAGGACCACCAGAAGATCAAGCTCGATTGACACAAATACATCTACAGCAGCCCAGCCACCTAAATCTAAGCGCAGACGACTTCAGAAACTATCTGATGAAGTCCAGGCTGAAGCACCTGCTGCTGCAGAAACTGTCATCCATCAACAGGAGGTTGAGGAAGAAGAGATTATGATGGGTGGTTCACCAGATAATGTGGCCACCATTTCATCTGTGCACCCAGATCAATCCAAGGACTTCTCTCCAGCACACTCCACCAGCCCATCATCTGCTGAACGGCTAGAGCAGATTGATGAGGAGGCTGAGGGAGAAGAACAGTCTACTGATGAGGAAGAGGAGCTACATAAAGCAGAAACTGTGGTGAGATTGCTAGAGACAGAGGCAGATCACTCTATGCTCAGAACTTTTCCGAGGATCCAGCTCACCCCAGAAACCTATGATGCAGCCAAACGCTTAAAATTTCTTCTGCTTGTGAAAGATAAAGAATTCTATGTTCTGGACGCTCTGCTCCGCACCAGATCAATTCACGCACTGAAAATCGAAGAAGCCACTCTGCTCTAGATATTCACTGCTTCTTCCATCGCTGAGTTAAATGAGACCTACTAGCCAGACATAATTGGCATGGCCAAATTTGAGGCTGAAGAACTCCAGATCGACCTGCGATCTGTTTATGCGAAAGCCAATATGCTGGATTTTTACAACAACATTGAAGAGGAGATTGTGGATGAAGCAGTTGCAGCAGATCAAACTTGTTAGGTATCTTACGCTGTTGTTTCTTGTGTTGAACCTAACATGT
>JAPKLX010001006.1:0-13903 GCA_026898415.1 Leonotis leonurus
GTCGCGCGTCCGGACTTCGCCATAAGGGCGGAGATCGGGGCGTGACAGAGTGGTATCAGAGCAATTTTCTTTAAACCCAAGAGTCTTCTTTCGAGTTTAGTCCAGCATCATTCGCTAGACTAGTTGAGTGAGTCGACAAGCCTAGCACTCCGACACATCACGCTCAACGAGAAGGAGGTAAACATTTTAAGAAGATGAAGTTTTATGTTTTAAAAGAAATGAGCAAAGTGCTTTGAGACAAGGTTTGAAGTTTTGATAAAGAAATGAGCGTATTTCTTTATAAGTTAAGTTGAGAGTTTAAGAGGAATAAGCATATTCCTATGAGTTGAAGTTGAGATTTTAAGGAAATATACGTATTTCTTCAGTATGAAGTTGAGTATTGAAAGGGGGAAAAGTATGCTCTACGAGAAAAGTTTTCAAGATGTTTTGAAGTGAAGTTTTTAAGTGAAAGCAGTAAGAACGATCCTTTTCAAAGTTGAAGTTTAAATGTCTCTTTTATGACGAGTCATAATCATTATCATGACGTTAGAACTCTTTCCTATGAACGTAGAATGCTTTAAGATGTATGTTCCCTTTAGAAAAGAGAACTTAGAAGAACTTTTACAAGGACTCCGAGGATATGCAGCAATGGGACTGCGTATCCAAAGAGAACTTGTTACCTTTAGAAAAGAGAACTTAGACGAGAACTTAGAAGAACTTTTACAAGCTACTCGAAATCGAGAACGAAAACAACTTGAATAAAGAAGAAACGAAAAGAACCAGAAAAAGGAGAATATCCAAAGAGAGCTTAAAGGGTATGGTCAAGGAATGAAGGACGACTTCAACGAAGATTCGATTCGGCTATCGCTAGATTCTTATAAAGTTATAACCCGAACGATGCGTGAGTTCAGTTCATTCAATTCATGGGTATTGTCACGAAAAATGCAAGTCATGAAATTCCTTTCAGCACTCGATTATAACTCTATGATCTTAATGCAATTAAGAAGTCATATGAGATTCTTCTAAACCCTATAGTACAAGAAGTTCTAGTCAAGACAACCATCAAAATATTATCCCTGAACCTAAGTATCTTTATGACTGAGAAGTGATTGTGATGGGCCTGATCACCCCATGTGATCAAGAAGATCTCAGTAGTGTCATTCTGGTCTCCGGACCCTAAAGCTCAGCATTTTTTTTGAGATTCAGTTGGATTCATTCCTTTCTTTTAATATTTAAACGGTTGACGTCTGTCTCTAAACAGTTTGTCCAACCCTCGCTTAAATTATCATGAGAGATGATGGACCCACATGATTGATAAGTTATCATGATAAATTCCTTAAACCTTCGGAACTAGGAAGTATTCGGTATATAGCTATCTAAGTACGCTTATGTCGCCACCTCAGAGAATGAGGTTACGCTTATAGAGAAACGACCATCCTTCAGTGGATGTGCAACCCAGTTAACGCAGAACTATGAGTCAAAGTTCTGGAAAGAAATAAAGAAACGATTAGAGTGATATCTTCTCGCAGTTAGAGAGATACACTAGGTTATGATATAATATACATCGATGATGTGCTCAACGGGATACGTTCCGGAATACAAGTGTGATAAAATTTCTTGACGGGATTCGTTCCGGAGCATAAAAGCGATAAAAGAATGCAAGGAATAGAAACGGTCCAAGGAAGGAATAGTTTTCAGAAATGTTATCCTTAAGATTAGCAAAATTTCGGGACGAAATTTTTTTAGTTAGAGGGGTAGAATGTAACGCCCGGCTCTTTTAACCTCGATTAAAATAGTAAATCGTTCGGATTAGATATTCTTGTAAATTTTATTATCAGACCGAGATTTTAAGATGAAATAGAAGTAACCTATATTATCGCGACTCGTGCGACTTAGATGCATTTGAATCTTTGAACGTGAGTCGGTGTCACTGATCATGAATTAGTAGCCACTTATGTTATGATGAATAGTGACCTTATATAAATATAAGGTCATGATAGAATTTATTAATAGTAAGATTTAACCAAGTTTAAATTACTATGGTTAAAGATAGTGGCGAATGATATTTAGTAGAATCATTGATGGTGATTAATAATATTAATATAATCAATTGCATTGATTTATGGAAGTTTAATCTAGTTGAAGAGGAGTTGGTTTAAAATAAATAAGTAATCATAGGTTTCTTGATTATTATATTAAGAAGGGTTAATATTAAGATGTGCTACACCTTGGATTAATTAAGTATAAGTATAAGTGTTATGTTTTGAGAAATTATGAATAATATGCATGGAATGCATACTACAATAAGGGTGTAGTAAAAGATCATATCTAGGTACATATGTATATATAACATGCGTTTGATTATATATAGATGTATAATGCTGGAAATTTGTACTTAAAATAAAGAAGAACCACACGTATGGTATCAATATATATATGCTAAGGCCTGCAGTTATGTTGGGAGAAAAGATAACACTCAAGAGTGAAGTAAAGTGCATGCATGTATGTAATTAGAAGTAAGGTAAGCTAAGAATTTGAAACACTCGAGTATAATATCTTATATATATATAGGTGTTGGTACATAGTTGGCTAACACCCAAAGCTATATAAGACATGGCATTAAAATAAAATAACTAGGTCTAAAGCTAGTTACATAAAGCTGGCAGCAGCATGGTAAAAAGGAAAGAAAGAAAACTAACTATAAGTGTCAGAAGCGTGGTGTTGATAACATAAAAATAGGAAGGAAAAACATTGGGACAATGCAAGTGGCAGTGGCAAGCAAGCGTGCAAACGGTTTAGATTCCCCATAATCCCCATAATCAGATTCTAAGCAAGACATTAGCGTGTAACAACAGTAGTAAGTAAGCAGTCTGCCCCTACTAATCCTAGCTGCACAGTGACTCTTCAAGTTCCACCAATCACCATGACCTGCAAGTTTAATAGGTTAAGCAAGTACAGAAAGTTAGTAGAGAATGGAGGTTCAATCCTCTATATAAAGAGTAAAATTCTTAGACCCAAACCACACCCAAATATCACTCACACGAAGTGCTGCCGAATTGGAATCTGAAGAAGAATCGGGGAAGAGAAATAGAGACAGCTTTGAGGTAAGATTTAAAGCTACAGATTATGTTCAACAGATTTTTAGCATGAACTTAGAAGCTTAGACCATGAATATAGGAACTGGTTTGAACTTAGAATGCTGAACTCTAAATTTAGGTGCTGTAGTTTTGAACATAAGAGAGCATGTCACTTACATAGGAATAGAACACATCTAAGTCTTAGATGAATATTGATATACGACGTATCCTAAATCTGCTTAATAAAAGGAGAAATAAGAGAAATTACCTTGATTAAGGAAGGGGTAGTGCACGGCTGTTGCACCAGCCGTGAGCTCCCTCGAAGCAACCTCGAACCGCCCCGAATCACTTTGAGCAAGCTCCGAATGGTCCCGAACTACCTCGAAACCACCCCGAGCCAATCGAAACCAACCTGAAAATTTAGAACATTCATAAGATTTCATTAATTCACGAAATTGAAGAGGAAAGGAAATTCTCAAAATCATAAAATGTTCTATAACTAAGTAGATAGATAATTGAACAAACAATGAAGATAAATAAGAGGGTGAGAGAGAGATGAGGCAGCAGCTGTGCTGCGCGCGAGAGAGGAAACGGAGGTGGTGAGGGCAGCGCGACGTGGTGGTGGTGCTACGCGAGCAGAGAGAGAACGCGAAAGGAGACAGATAGAGAGAGAGCAAGACAGCTCGCTAAGGAGAGAAGCAGCGAAGAAAAGAAGATAGCGAGAGGAGACAGCTAGCTGCTGCAAGGAGAGAAAAGCAGATCGACTATCTGCTGTCAAGCAGATAGTGACTTGTAAAACCTCACCATCTGTTGATAGAAACAGATAGTGGCGTAAACTTGAAGAGTAATCAAGCTATTGAGATTTAGCGAGGCAGCCCGCTGCTGTTAAACAGATAGTGAGTTAGGGAGAGGAGATAGTGATGAGCAGCTCGCTGCTGTGCCTTGGCGATAAGTAGATCGTCTGGTGAAGAAGCAGATCGTTTACCAAGTGACGAGCAGCTCGCTGCTGGGAAGTCCAAACGGGAGCAGCTCGCTGCTGTGCCTTGGCGATAGAGCAGATCGTTTTGGAGAGGGCAGATCGTTATGGAGCCACTCAACCAGATCGTTTACTTAGCGGGGCAGCTCGCTGCTTAACAAAGAGAAGGACAGCGAGAGAAAAGAGAAACAGATAGATAAACAGATAGTAGACAACAGATAGTGGAAAGTAGAAAACAGGGTGGAAACCAGATAGTAGGAACAGATAGTAGAAAACAAAGAGAAACAGATAGTAGACAACAGATCGTGTAACAGATCGTAGAGACAGATTGTGTAGAGAAAGCAGATAGCAGATAGTGTAACAGAAGGAGAGAACAAAGAGGGAGACAGCGAGAGGAGGGACAGGAAGGACAGCTAGCTGCTGCGAGAGGAAGCAGCTAGCTGTGCGCGAGAGAGAAGAAGAGGGCAGAGAAAGAAAGGGAGAAAGAGAGCAGCGTGAGGGAGAAAGAGACAGCGAAGGAAAGCAAAGGAAAGACAGCTAGCTGTGCGCGAAAAAAAAAAAAAAAAGACAAGAAGAGGGCAGCGAGAGAGAGGGAGAAAGAGAGAGCAGCGAGAGAGAGGGAGGAAGTGACAGCTCGCTGTCGAGAGACAGCGAGAGGAGAGACAGAGATGAGAGACAGCTCGCTGTCGAGAGAGACAGCGAGGGAAGAGGGACAGCGAAGGAGAACTCGCTGTCGAGAGACAGCGAGAGAAGGGGAATGGAAATTGTCTAAGTATGAATCCAGAGATAGTGAGTTATGGGCCAACTTAAAAGCTACTGGGCTTCACGATTAGATAAATTGGGCCAAGTCTAATTAGATAAATGATGGTCTAATTTATCCGGTGGGTTAAACCAAACTATGTCGTAAATTAAATGAATTATGTAGACGGGTTATGAATAATTCTATTAGATGGAATTTACCTATGTATGTAGACCAAGCCCAAAAGAAATAGAATATCAATTAAATTAGATAATTGATTTATAATGGGTTCACTAGAAAGTAACCTTCAGAAATGATTAAATTATAAACCATGCCTATGATAGCAGTTAAATAATTAATTGCTTCAAGTTAAGAAGCAAGATATCAAATTAGGAATGTCTTTAGCTATATTACCCAATATCTATTTATTCGGGTATAGTAAATCCTCGAGCTATACCGTGACTTAGAAATCATCGAATGACTTATCTAGAAATACAGCTCCTAGACTCATGTACTAGTCGATCTTTAAGGATCGAGACCAAACCCTTATAAAAAACCAAGGATAGTAATTCCTTGCACTTAGAATTTATTTGATATACTCGAGTAATATATCTCACCCGAGATTCATATGAAAGGTTTCGACGAGAGGTCGGATCCGCATCACGAGAACAAGGCAAACACCAATCAAGACCATTCAAGTAGGCTTTCTAACCTATACATCAAGTGTAGGCTTTCTTCTACAAAATAAAATATGTGTGCTCATATGCATTTATGTTATTTTATTTCGAAGAGATTTTGAATTGAAAATATGTTTCAAGTATTGTCTGCCATAAAATGTTTATGATTTTCGTATGATACCTATCTGCTCAGTGAAGTTAAAAGAATCGAATTCGGGTCCCAGTTGGATAGCTATCCTACTAGGACTAGTGTACACAAAGTAACCGTGAGTCATCGAGCGGGTTGGCCGGTTAAAGTGACCGTGAGTCATCGAGCGGGTTGGCCGGTCAAGGTGTTCGTGGAAGGTAGCCACCTTCCCGACACAAAGAAGAAGAAGAAGAAGTTACAGATATGGTAGATTACAAAAGAACTTAGATTGCAATCGAACTTTAAGATTTCACAAAGGATTTTAGTGAACATAGGTTCTTTAGAGACAAAATCCCTATGTTTCACTTACAATGGCATGACAATTATATTTGTATGTGTGCGATTTTGGCATGTGTCTACTGAGTACTTTTGTACTCAGCCCTGCATGTATTTATAAATGTGCAGGTTGAGCTGTGATGTCAAGGAGGAGTGCTCAGCGATGGTTTTGTCGAACTCAATTAGTGTTAACTCTTGGGGGTTCTACGTGTCTTCACACACGTAGGATTTTATTATGCGATCCTACATATTCCGCTGCAAGAGGTTCCATTTGTTTTGTTTGACGAATGTGTCAATTCAGAGTTAAATTCTTGTTATGAACTAAGACTCAGTTATAAAATATCCTTTCGTTCGGTTAAGTCCACAGTTTTCTTTTTATCCTTCATTTAAACGAATGGTTTTATAGTCGCGCGTCCGGACTTCGCCATAAGGGCGGAGATCGGGGCGTGACACGACCTCTCGTCGAAACCTTTAACATGAATCTCGAGTGAGATATATTACTTGAGCATATCAAATAAATTCTAAGTGAAAGGAATTACTATCCTTGGTTATCTTGAGATTTTAGTCTCGGTCTTTAAAGTTCGACTAGTACACGAGTCTAGGAATGGTATTTCTAAAGGAGTCGTTTGATGATTTCTAATTCACTTTATAAATCGGGATTTTACGATACCCAATAAATAATTATTGGGTAATGTAACTAAAGACATTCCTAATTTAATATCTCGACTCTTAACTTGAGGCAATTAATTTCTAATTAAGCCAATTAATTAATTAATTGCCGCCATAAGCATAATTTATAATTTAATCATTTCTTATGATTAAATTCTAATTTATCAATTTAGTTCTAACTAATTTATTAGCTAAATCCCTAATTGAATATTTTGATTCTTAAGTCAAAATATCTATAAGTCTTTTATAGGTTAAGGATAACCTAGCTAATAAATATCTTAAGCATGTTTTATAATTAAATCAATTATTAAGATAAAATTCTAGTTAATTAATTATAATTTAATTATCTAAATTAATTAATATTCTACTTCTTGGGCTTAATCTAAATAAATAAGTTCTTGGTCTAATAAAATTGTTAAAAGCCCACTTAAATAATTAAATTAACTCAACTCTTACCCATTAATTTAGCCCAATTGATAATTAAATAAACCCAATTCTTAATAAATTTTTCGGCCCATTCTTAATTACTTAGGTCCAATGAGATTTTAATTAAAGGCCCAACTATTAACTCAGACCCGGCCCAGTACTTTAACTAGATTTCTCGGCCCATAAATTTTATTAATTTGCAGCCCAAGAATTTAATCGGACCCGTTAACCCGGCCCATGGATCCGGCCCATACCTAAATGTCTCTAAGTTCATACTTAGACAAATTGAAATCCCACTTCTTTCCCAATTCACCTCTCCTTCTCCCTCGGCGCCTGCCCGACCTCCACCACTGTCCCCCTCTCTCTCGCCGGCTCTCTCTCCCGCTGCGTTCTCCCTTCGCTGTCTCTCTCTTCGCTGTCCCCCTCTCTCTCTCGCCGTTCCTTGCGTCGGCGCAACCAGAAACAGGCAGAAACAGAGCAGCCACGAAGTGATTGTCGCTGGCGCTTCTCTGCTCGATCGGGATCCCTTCTCGGGCGCTTCTTCCTTGGCTGGATTCGCCAGGGCCCTTCCCGAGCTCCTTGCCGCCTCCCTGTCTCGCCGCTGCGCCGCTGCCCTCCACCAGGTATCTCCTCCTATCTCCCGTATTCTTTCTTCTTCCCCTTCTCCTTCTTTCTACTTCTTTTATACTTTGTTGATTGATTAGAGAGTATTTATGATCAGAAAGCTTCTATCCTCCTCCAGTTTCCTGAATTAATTGAGTCCTATGAAAGTTCAAATTTTACAGATTGGTTTCGGTTGGTTCGAGGTAATTCGAGGTCGTCCGGAATTTGTCCGGGTTGTTCGGAGTTCGTTCGAGGTGTTTCAAGGATGTTCGGGGTGGTTTCGAGACCTGCCGGAGCTGTTCGGAGTGTTTCGGGGTCTGCAGGGGTCGTTCGGGGTCTGCTCGGGGCCATCCGAAGCTGTCCGGGGCTGCTCGAGGCCGTTCGGGGCCTGCTCGAGGCTGTTTGAGGCTGCTCGAGGCTGTTCGAGGTTTGCCGGAGCCATTCGGGGCCTGCTCGAGGCCAACCGAAGCTGTCCGGAGCCGTGCGGGGCTGTTCGAGGTCTGCCGGAGCCATTCGGAGCCTGCTCGAGGCCAACCGAGGCTGTCCGGAGCCGTGCGGGGCTGTTCGGGGAACTCACGGCTATGCAATCAGCCGTGCACTACTGCTTCCTTAGTCATTAGGTAAGTTCTCTTATTTCTTCTTCTTTTTTCTTCGTCAAGTAGGTTATAGGTTAGAACAATTCGTATATCAATATTCATCTGATTTCATCCACGTTTAAAGTGCAGCACCTAACTCTGGGCTTAGGCATTCTAAATTCAAATCAGTTCTTAAGTTCGAAGCATGCTAGGTTCATTCTAAAGCTGTTTTGCATGTATAATCCATTCCTAAATCTAGTTTTAAGAAGCATGAACATAAAATGCTAGAGCTTCAAACTCTTACCTCAAGTTGTCTCTATATTCTCTCCCCTGATTCTTCTTGTTTCCAGTTCGGCAGCACTTCTGTGTGGGTGGTATTTAGGTGTTGTTTAAGCTAAACTCTTTCCCGTTTATATAGAGGATTGAAATCCCTATTCTCTACTGATGCGTTTGCTTAATCCGTTGGATTTGCAGGCATGGCGATTGGGGAGAAGCTGGAGCGTCACTGTGCAGCTAGGATTAATAGGGGGGGGGCAGGCTGTTTAGTAGGTTTATTCTCCTGTAATTACACGCTAATACCTTGCTTATGGGATTCTCCTTCACAGTATCCGAATCGGTTGCACGCTAGTTTCCTTTCCCCATAATTGTATCTTATGTAAATATGTATATATTACACGTAGATACTGATATTTCATGTATCTATATATATATATACTGAACGTATATAATTAGATCCATGTTGGACCTATTATCTTATTTTGGATACATATAATGTATAATGGTTGCCTATTTGTACCTTGAAAATAATGTATGATACAGATTAATATCATTATCACACTAGTTCTTATTATCATATATATATCATAACAATGAAGGTTAAATATAATAAATAGCAACTAATAATATATCTTAGTGATTAATATAATAATAATCATCCTAATGATCAAATAAACTATGATGGTTCTAAACACTAATTAATTATAACTTAAACCTCCTTTAAGCTCTCATTTGGTAAAATAAATATTTAATTTATTTCACTTCAACATGAATTGAGAATAATATCAAAAATTGCTACTTATTATTTATTTTTTTTTAAATAGCACATTAGGAACTCTCTACATACTTGGTACAAAATAGGTCAATGAAAATACCGGGTCATTACAATTATATTATAATCGAATTCGGGTTCCAGTGGGTTAGCGGCTCCACTCGAACTAGTGTACACCATAGACTGTGAGTCAGCGCAAGGTTGACCGGTCAAGTGTCTGTGGGAAGTGGCCACTTCCCCGGCACAAGTAACGTCCAGATATGGTTGATTACAAAAGAATTAGGACCATGGTCAAACTAGAACTTTCTCAAAGAAATGCTTTTGTGAACATAGGTGCTTTAGAGACAAAAATTCATATGTATCACTCTGAATGGCTTGACAGTTATATATGTAAGTGTGCGATTTTGGCACGTGTCTACTGAGTACAATTTGTACTCAGCCCTGCATGTATTTCTAAACGTGCAGGTTAAGAACGAAGAAGATACGGGTGCTATGTTGGGCTTTTTGTCGGTCTCCTAGTAGCTAACTCTTGGGGGTTCTACGTGTCTTCATACACGTAGGATTTCATTACGCGATCCTACATTTCCGCTGCTAGACCCTTATGTAATAAGACCGAGTTTTAATCTCTTTAATTTAGTTACGTGATGTAACGAGCTTATGACTCTGACTTTATGAATTACGGAATGAACCCTTGATTTATGCTATGAGAGGAATATTCATTATCTTACTCTCGTCATTTATTCATTTCATTAGTCACGTTCCCGGCTTTACTAGACTTAGTAGAAAGCGGGCGTGACAGTCCCCGATACATGCAAGAGTTATTGATGAAACCAAACATGATCCATTTGCCCTGCAAAATTAATAACAAGATCATGAGAAACAAGAGACAAAGCTACAAACGTTAAACCAAATAAAGGTTGTTATGTTTCTATTTGTATTAATTAGGATTGATCATCACATGCTAAAGCCTATAGATGGACAACATACATATAAAATATATGAGCATCAAAGGGAAGCAACAGAAAACTCAAATTTCTTCCATGTATACAGACAACAAATAAAATTGCATGCCCACTATTAAAAAACTTTAAAAAGCATGTTCCTTCCTCACACAATTTGAAATTCAAGGGTAGTGGTGGTCAAACCGTTCCAGACCGCGTCTACATACGGCACAATTTTTAGAGCGAACAGGTCTTATTATCTAGAAGGTGTGTGTCATGTAACTCACTTATTAAAACATGTAAGACACTAAACAGTATACATCAACATATATTTCACAAGAGATCAACAATTCACAGTTCATTTATATTTGAAAATGGCAATACTAGAAAAGAACCTTATAGGTAGCAAATATTCGATCCTATGTGTTCACTATGATCTTCTATTTAGATCTATGCCTAACAGCTCCTAACCTATCCTTACAATCACTGGCAACTGCTCTTAACAAGATAACAGCTACGGTACCTTATCTTTGAAGATATATATGCACCATCAAGAAAACTTAGCTGAAATAGGACAATGTTAAACCTATTAACACTGCAAAACACATTTCAAACATAGTACAGTGGAATAAAACCAGAAATAAACAAACATAATACCTGAAATATTGCATGAGACTGCGATACAGATGCTCGCAACAATGCATGCGAAAGATGAGCTCTGATCGAGTCAATAAATGGAAAGTTTCTTAAAAATGAGTGACTAACGCCTTCCAATAAACCCTAGAATTAAACAGCACAGATAAATCATTAACTAGCACCACCATCTTACTCCGTTTTCCATTGTTGAAATTATATATGTACATAAAACCTCTGTTGCTTCAATATTTAAGATCCAGCCAAAGCAAATTCAATGTACAGCATACATCCAAAAATAAGCAAGACACAAGAAGTATACAGACACGAAAAGAAATAGAACAATATTATGTAATCATGGAACTTGTCAAAGATTATTAAATAAGAATTTTAGTACATTGGTGGAGACAAAGAAATAGAAATTGGGTACATGAAGGCCAAGAAAGGCATGAAACTGAAGCACAATTGCTCCTTAACACATTTAACATCTATTAGAAAGCAAAGGATACCTCATTACTGCAGCAAGCTGTCACCCTTTAAGGGTTTACACAGATGGAGGGTTGCAAGCTTAGAAATTACAGATACAAATCATATTGAACAAATTGTGTATTAAAAGACAACCATCAGAAGTGGAAAAGCTACCTGAAACCTTGCTCTAGAAAAACAACAGAGCCCAACAAAAGAACTAGTCTCTCCTAAAATAAATAAAAAGGTGACATGGCACTTTTAACCACTTAAATGCACTACAATTTTCTTTTTTACATAGTGATGTAATTAGTCGCTTCTTTCTGAGTATACAGTCAACAAGGGTAAAAATTTAGCGCGTACTATACTCTCTAGCATATCATTTTGATGAATTAGCATAACTGAATAATCTTACCCAATGAAAAGAATTAAAACAAAGAACAGTTTTTATTTTCTTCATGCTATTTGAACAAGCTTTAAAAGTACCAGAAAGATCAACAGAAACTGACCTGCAGAAGCTCCAAAGACAGAATGCGTGTTTTGTTGTTTACTTCATCAGTATCTTCCCTCATACCCATCTGCAAACACATTTTATACTTTGATGAATCGTGTGGTACATGCAACTTTGATATACAAATGAAGTGTAGAGACACAAACCTTACAAAGTGTACTGAAAAGAAGTAAAGCATCACGCTGTCCGATACTCGTAATCTCTTGGACCATCCCTCTAACAAGAATCAAGATCAGCAATTTTAAGTTATCTAATTGAAATAAATACAACTAGTAGAATTTAAATAATTAAGGTTGCTCACTGCAGCCCTTCTGAGTGTGCATAGAATGAGCAAATAGGTAAATTATACAACTCGTCTCCAAACTATAAGGATTACATGAAGATATATATGCACCATCAAGAAAACTTAGCTGAACAACTAACCTTAACAAGGACCTTCGATTTTCCCATAACTTTGACAACTTCACCCACATATGAACCAGGCGGTTGATAAAAATCCAAATACATTTTGTTTCCTTTGAGAAGAAAAATTGCAACTTTCTCTACGATTAATAGAACACGTGGAAATTGAAAAGGTGAAACGATGAATGCGAATTCCCCTAAGCTCACAACTATACACTACCCACAACCAAAATCACATAATAAACATCAAAATCAATGAGGCGAAAACAAACAAATTATTACCCTGGTGGTAAAACCTACAATATTCTTACTTTGCAATAATTTCATAAATTGGGAGCTCCTCATAAGAAGAAGAAATAGAACACTGTCAAACCCTAGGGTTTTCATAGGAGCAACAATTAAGAAAAAATCAAATCTCAATGAATCGGTAATCGAATTGAATAAAACCTCGAGCATTGAGGTCATTGCGCTGAGCTTCGAGGCGCTGGAGATCGTGGAAATGTTGACGGCTCAAGAGCTGCAAATCCTGTATGCTCTGCTGATAGTACTGCCGGAGGCCTTCGCCGCCTCCGCCGGAAACGGCGCCTTGTTGGTGCTGCCGCTTGGTTTCATCGGCTTGCCGAGCGTCTACCGCCGCCATTGCCATGGATACGTCGTCGTTCGATGTCTGAGCAGATCAGAGAATAATTGGGTTTTCGTCTTGGCCAAGCACGCCTACGGTTTTGGGGATAAAAGGGTTGCTGTAATAAAATCAAACACACATACACTACGGTTTTTAAAAACTGTAGTCTATGTACTAAAACTACACGCACATACACTACAGTTTTTAAAAACCGTAGTCTATGCACTAAAACTACACGCGCATACACTACAGTTTTTAAAAATCGTAGTCTATGTACTAAAAAGACACGCACATACACTACAGTTTTTAAAAAACCGTAGTATATGTACTAAAAAAACACGCACATACACTACGGTTTTTAGAAACCGTAGTCTATGACTGACATACACTACGCTTTATTTTTTAAAGCGTAGTCTTTACCAGAAAAATGCACATACACTACGGTCAATGATAAAACCGTAGTGTATGGACTGTAGTGTATTACTAAATTTGTACTAGTGCATGTTAAAAATCTTTTTCAAAATTAAAAATAACTAAGCGATAATTGTAATTGTATTTTATTAATTTAATTTTCTAAGATTACATATGGTCTCCATGAGATGGTCTTTTCGTGAAGTAACTTATTTTGATTCCATGCGGGATCACATTTTACCAGTTCACGTGATAATATTTCTCTATAGATGACTGTAAGAGTTTAATTGATGGCAATATGACCCCTCCGCTGTGGGCTTATTAAAGTCGATTAATTTATTTGGTGTTAGGCTCATGGTAATATTTTATGTGTAATTTGGCAGTTATAGCAGCACTGCGCGGCCTCTGACTGTTGAGTAGCATGGCCAAGTAAAAACGTTTTGAAATTGATTGTGTAATCGATCACACTTCGTGACTTGCATGATTAATTTTAAACAGTTTGTTCAGAAGCATGTTTTCTTTATAGGTTTTGATTATATGTGCTTTAGCATGTATTTATTGTTGGTCCCGAAAGAGCAAGGTTTGGTGTATGGGGGGGGGGGGGGGAATACACCAAATACTAACTTTTCAGTTTACTTGACGTTTTATAAGAGAGCTCAAGCTATTCTATACAAGAAATTGCTTGG
>JAPKLX010001006.1:13913-30150 GCA_026898415.1 Leonotis leonurus
TGTTTCGAGACACCATCATCAACACTAAAATCTTAGGGTTCCCAACATTTATGATAGTTTATTAGATAAATTCTCAATTCTATTAAGCATGACTTTGAATCCACTCGCTACGATTATTGGACAGAATCGCCTTGAACCGGATAATTATATACACTGGAAAAAGAATTTGGAAAGTGTCCTTACTGCTAACAACATTAAGTTTGTCCTTGACGAACCAGGTCCGCCAGTTCCTCCAGATAACACATCTGCCAATGCTAGGAGTAAATATGATAAGTGATGAAGGCTAACAAGATGTCGATGTGTTACATTATGGCTTCCATAAATAACGCCTTACAGCATCAGCACGAAAAGCATCAAGATATCCACTGATATCATGTTTAGTCTGAATGAGATGTTCGGAACACAAAGCAGATTGGCCAAGCAAGTAGCCATCCGCAATGTGATGAACATCTCTATGGCGGATGGATCATCGGTTCGGGACAATTTCCTAAAGCTGATAGGCTATCTGAGCAAAATCGAGACTCTCGGTGGTAAAATCGACAAGGAGTCTCAGATTGACATCATTCTACAGAGCTTACCGTTGAGCTTTGAGTCGTTTTGGGTTAACTACATTATGAATAAGAATGATTATACGTTGACGAAAATAATGGCTAAGCTGCAAATGGTGGAAGCTATTGTGAAAGCCCAATCCAAGACTGCGTTGGTAGTATCGGCTTCGAATTCTTCTAGCAATCATAGAAAGGGGTAAGGGCAAGAAGAAGGGAGCGCTGAAGAATGCAAAGGAGGAAGGCGACAGGTGAGATTTCGAAGAAAAAACAAGGAACTAGAAAATGTTTCAAGTGTGGTGAGAAATGACATTTGAAACATGACTGTCAGCTTCGTAAGAAGTCGGTAAGCAGTCAAGGTACGTCTACAACTTTAGTGGTAACATTATGTTATATGACTAGTTCTGCCCATTTTTGGGTAGTAGATACAGAAGCCACTGGCCATGTTTGTTGTGACTCGCAGGCACTTCTGCGATCTAGGCCACTTAGAGACGGAGAGATTTCTATCTCGTTGGGCGACGCTACGCGAGTGGTGGCGGTTGCAGTGGGAGATGTAGTGTTGCAGTTTGTGTCACGCCCCAATTCCCGAGGGAAGGCCTGTAAGCTGGGGTGCGACTAGGGGTGGGATTTAAGAAGCGGGGAAGAAGGGGGGGCATGCTTGATTTGGAAAGAAACCCGAATAATACTTCAAACATAACCATTAATTGATAAGCGAGAAGACTCGCAATTCAAATCGATACAAAAAGCTATTCGATGACAGAAATTGAGGTTCACAATCCTAATTATATCGAATAGAATAACATAACCAAAGTCAATAGAAGTTATAGATCGACAGACGAACTATACTTGACAAAAGATAATATCATAGCGGAAGCAATTCATAAAATCAGCCAGATGACAACAACACCGCCTCAGCTCAATCCGTCACTACCGGCACTTAACCTGAAAACATTTGAAAACAATTTGTGGGCTGAGTACTAGTGTACTCAGTGGGCTATGCATTTTATAAAAAGTTTTATAAAATATAAACATTTTTATCCATTCATGAACAACATACCTTAGAAGGTTTCAAACGCAAAGTACTTCTAAGCATGTTAAAGCATTTATCATTTTCATTCGTTGTGCACAATTATGTACGTTCTGAAGTTACTCTTACTTTGGCCCCGGACCTCTTGCCACTGTCGAGCCCATTTACATCCAGACTTCGGGTTGAAACCCAGAGAGTCTATTGAGCATTTAGATTTCGGGTTGAAATCCAGAGAATCCCTTTCTGCTTTTGGATTTCGGGTCGAAACCTAGAGAATCCCATTAACATTACAGCAGCACACAATGGAGATCAACCCATTGCACTACTACCCATCGTGTACACAGTTTTCGACTAACGTGTTAGGTAAAGCCAAAAACCTCGATCGATTAACTTCAGAGCATTAAACTTAATTGAACGTACATTAAAACATGTCATGGATAACATTTCATTTTGCAATATCAGAGCTTATATAACTCAAACATAATTTTGAGAAAAATAAACCCACCTCTTGGAATAAATCCGTCGATTAAACCTCCTTTGAGTTTAGAGAAACAATGTTAATCCCCACATTCAACTTGATTTACACAATGTGCTTGACCTTCACAATATACATGCTATTTAGAAATCTTAGAATCTAAATAAATATATCTCTAATTCAAAGCTAATTATTAGCTTTTAGAGTTTCATATCCATTCTATTTTCTAAAAACTAAATTTTGATTTTTCTCGAAAATCTTAGCTCGTTTTATAGCATTTAATAAATTAAAGCTATCATTACTCGTTTAAAACGAGATAATTAAATCTTATAAAATTATTTGGGAAAAATATCAATTTCCCACTTTTAAATCGTTATTTACATTGAGATTCAACTCTTGATCTTTATTAATTAATTATTAGTAATTATTTACTAATTCATAATTAAATAATTATTCATTTTAATTCTTAATAATTATTAATCCATACTTACAAATTTTATTAATTAAGGTTAATTAAATTAACCATTCCATTAAATTAATAATTAACCTACAAGAATCTATTTTTTTTGGCCCCATAAAATTAATCAAGTCCAAGACCAAGACACAAACCCACGTTTCTTTATTAATCCTTTCATTAAATTTTCTTTTATTTAAATTCTTATTTTCCTTTTATTAACTTAGCAAATCTCTTTTCTTTCTCTTTCTTTACGGTAAACCTCGCCTACCTCCAACAACAATCACCCTCTCTGCAACTCAAATCATATTCTGTTTCTTCTCCGGCCAACTTTCGCCGTCGCGGTTGTGAGCAAAGATAAGACTATTCCTTCTTCACATCCCTCAACTCTCAGTTCTTCCATCTCTCGATCCCTACCCAAATCTGAAACCTTCTATTTTTTTCCTTCTTTGATTTCTCGATGAAAATCTCGAATTCTGGCCAAAGTTTCTTAGAAATGGCTTCCTAACTTCTCAAATTGGGCAAATGAACAACCATAGAACAAAAGTCCTATATTTTCTACACGAAATCTCCACAATCCATCTGTTCGGAGAAAGCACAGAGTGGGGTCGCCACCGCTGCGCCACTTCGCCGGCGTCACTACATAGCTCCGAACCTGTTCGAGGTCTGTCCAGAGCTGTTCGAGGTCTGTCCAGAGCTGTTCGAGGTGGTTCGAAAACTGTCCGAAGTTTGTCCGGAGCTGTTAGCTCATCGCCGCTGCTCGTTGTCTGTTCTGCAGACTCGAACACGTCGTCACGGCGCCACTACAGCAACTGCAACACCTCGTTCGAGCCGTAGTTCGCGTTGATGTAGTCAAGCAGCAAGTAATTCATTTTTCTTAATCTTGCTTAGTAATTTAGTGATGCTTAATACTAGGCTTAGTTTCTATATGCCTCAATGACTTTAGTTATTCTTTATTCCAATTAATTATTACGCTTATAGATCAGTTTCAATTAAGAGGTTCTAGGAGGAAAATTATATTTTTATTGAAGTTCTTTGCGTAGAACTAGTTGCATAGGAGCTTTGAAAGCATAAATGGTTGATCTAGGATACTTGAATAAATAGAATTTATGATGTTAAACATAATGATTCAATTGAGGAGTTCTGAACTAGAACTTGAGCTTATAACTTCTAGTACTACTAATCTTAATCTGGAAAGCATGAAAATGAGTATTACTTGAAAAAGACTTAGATATTGTGGATAAAACTTACTTGACTTGGAGGGATCTTGAGGTGAAAGGGTTGAAAGATGTTGCTGTTTTTCGTCTTGTAGTATTTGCCTTTGTTTGTAGTTTAATCTATGGTTTCCTTTTGCAGGATATCTCTTGATAAAGAGGTGAGGAAATGGGGTGATATGAGAGAAGTATGGGAGTGGTTGGGAGTAAGGTGTCGATGGCGTATAAAAGATGATATATTGATGAGATGAAAGGAGTTGTGGGTGATGGAGAACCACACAAAGCAATTGTACACAACGTTCTTTTTCAGACTTAGATTTTCTTGTAGGATTTGATATTTTAGGTTGCTTGCTTACTATTGAAATCATATTTATAATATATATTTTGAATTCATGTAGCACTTAGGTTATAGCTATTAATTGATATTAGAATTCAAATTTCATTTCTTTTAATTAGACAAATGTGTCTATTTATTTTATTAAATTAGTTCGATTATTTTACTTGAATCGATTCTCTTTAAATTCGTGTTTAAATCGTTATTCGATTTAAATTAATAACCTAAAATGAAACTCAACATCGGAGTTTTAAAATTCTTAATGGATATGAGAACTCTAATATAGTAAAACTCGATTAATACGATGATTAAAAGAGTGGGGTATTACAGTTTGCCTCTACCGTATTAGTCTTACATGATGTTTTATTTGTACCTAGTTTTAGAAAGAACCTCGTTTCGGTTTCTAAACTTGTTGTGGATGGATATTTTGTTTCTTGTCTCTCATCGAATGATACATATCTATGACACTTAAGGCTTGGACATGTTAACATTAGGAGGATTCAAAAGTTAGTGGAACATGGGCATTTGAACAAACTCCAAGTTGAGCCATACCCTACATGTGAATCTTGCTTGGAAGGTAAAATGACCAAGAGACCATTCAGGGTAAAAGGAAATAGAGCCCAAGATGTGTTGGATATCATTCACACCGACGTTTGTGGTGAAATGTCGAATCAGGCCAGAGGTGGTATGCAGTATTTCATCACTTTCATTGATGATAACTCAAAATATGAATATGTCTATTGAATGCGCCACAAGTCAGAATCCTTTCAGAAATTTAAGGAATTCAGGGCACTTGTGTAGAATCTTCATGGAAAGACTATCAAGTGTTTGCGTTCTGATCGCGGAGGCGAATTTGTTGGATCGGGAGCGCCCATCAGAATCGACGTACTGGCCCCACACACCAACACTTTCTTTCCCAGCCTGCTTTGTCCTCACTGACAGGCTGACCCAGGACACTTCCCAGTAGGTCACCCATCATAGTATTGCTCCAAGCCAAGCACGCTTAACCTTGGAGTTTCTACTAAGGGGTCACCTGAAAAGATGATGCACCATGTTGGTATGAGTAGTACTAATCAATTCATTTAACCTCTCGTCAATAATGGTAGTGCAGGCCCTTTTCCACTGAGGCAGGCCACACTCCCATAAGTTCTCTAGGGTACGATACACGGAGGACACCCCCTCTGGCAGGTGCTGGAGTCCGCTTCCCAACAATCCCCCCCTCAGCACCATCCCGGTACTCTGGAGGATGCATCGGACCTTCAGATCATATGCTGGCGCTCCTTCGAACTCGGGCCACGGGGCTACCTATGACACCCAGAGGAGCGTCAATCTCGCACCTCGGATTACGGCCGTGAATCGTCATAACCCCTAGAGTTGTTGTGCCCAACAACCCCTCCCCTCAGGCACTGCCTGCCTAGGGATGGCACCGCCGGATTCGATTCTTCACATCCGAAGCCCCGACTCTGATACCACTTGTTGGTCCCGAAAGAGCAAGGTTTGGTGTATGGGGGGGGGAATACACCAAATACAAACTTTTCAGTTTACTTGACAAGTTATGTGAGAGTTCAAGCTATTCTGTATAAGAAATTGCTCGAAGATGACTAGACAGATCGATATGCAGATCGATAGCAGTTTTAGTCCAAACAGATTACTCTCTTAGTGATAACACTTAGCTAATAATAAGAGTGAACTTATTACTTTCTGAGTGTTTAGTGAGTGCGGAATAATGGTGGATTAGTGATTGCTCTTGTTTAGAAAACCTTAGAGATTATCCAGATTGTTAAAAGGATTGATTGAGATGCAGATCGAATGCTAGTGTGGAAGATTAGAATAATAAACAACAGAAATTAAATATGCAGGAATGTAAAGCACACAATTGTTTAACGTGGTTCGGGAAATCCCTACATCCACGATCTGGTCAAAACTAGACCAAATTATCCACTACTAGGATACTCTGCTTCTTTATACTCGTGGAGAACGAGTCACAAGTATCAATCAAAACTAGAGAGATACTTATGCACGAATTAAGGGTCGTGTCCCTTTACAACAGATTACCTCTATGTTACCACTAGAAAACTACTAGCTAGCAGGGTGATCTCCTTTCTCTCGATAAGACAGACTTGAATCGAGGTAGTTGGTGTGATGTAGAATCACAGAGAGTTGAAGCTCTAAGTCTGGATAGCAGATTGATTGCTTGAAAGTATGACAACAGTATAGCTCGCGTGCGTTCTCTCTTTTTTCTCCAGATCTCTAACTTCAACTATATAGGCATTGAATTTTGAAATTCTAGCCGTTGTTGATTGACGTGAGATAGATGGTATATTGCCAATCAATGATTTCCATCATATCTGTTCTTGCCATATAGGAAAGGTTGACTCAATCTTTGAGTTATGGAAAGCAGATTGCTAACGGTCTCTTTCCTTATATATGTTAACCGAAGATCTTCTTTCCAATCCCAGTTGGATGGACTTTAATCTTGGCGCGGCAAGAGCATATGATGTGTAGGATGATGTCAGCTGGTGGATTGATGACTCAAATCGTTCTGGTTTCTCGCTGTAGGCATCGATCTGGTCGCTGTCTGTTACAGCAGATCGATTCCTTTTGGCGTGAAATCTTGACTTTCATCCTATATTAAGTTGAGATTGACTTCTATAGTAATATTTCCTTTACATATCAAGTCATCTCCTAGTCTGTTTCATAATAGAGTACACTTTATATCTAGTGATCTGTTTAACACGTAGATCAGTTTAACCTCTAAGATAACTAAGTGTGTTTAGAAAGACCATCATCAAAACAAAGTTACTTAGGGTTCCCAATAATTTCCCCCTTTTTGAGGTTGGCTCGATCTGCTTGAAGATGTGGTCTTTTTGATTTGAGCAGATGTTGGTGCAGATGGTGGGTTGGTTGATTGTGGTGTGATCTGTTGCTCAGGTTGAACTATCTCCTTCTCCTTTCCTTTTGCAACAGCTGCAGCTGGCTTCTTCCCTTTCACAGATCCTTTCCCCTTTTTGACATCATCAACAATCATGTTGATAAGTGCCTGTAGGGAAGTGATCTCTTCTTTCAGTGTGTTGATCTCTTTGTCTGTCTCGACTTTTTGTGTTAGCAGCGATGTGATGTTAAGGTTTGAGTCATCAATCTGCTTTTGGAGAGTGGTGCTTGTGGAGGCCAGGTTGGCAGTATGCGTTTCCTGCTCTTCTTTTATTATCCCAATCTGATCAAAAAATGTGTCAATCATGAGTTTGGTTGGGTAGCCCAGATCACCCAGTTTTCTTTGTACAAAATCTTTCCCGTCGGCCTCAAACTACCTGAGCAATGATCTGGTGTAAGAGTTAGCTTCTTTGACTATGTCAGCTGTTAGACCATCGGTCTGTTCCTTGACTATTGTGCGGACCATGTCTTTCTCTTTTTCAGCAAAGGCAGTGATGATTTTGTACATCTCTTTCACTTTGAGCTCAGTTGTAAACAAACTTTGATCGATCTGTGCCTTCCGTTCATCGGCAGCAGCTCGATCATCGTCCATTTTCTTGCTAATTTCTTCGATTTTCAGCCTGCATATTCTCCTCAAGTCAGAGTCAACTTGATCGACGTGAGTCTTCAAGTGGTCGTTGAACTCTGTGAGTATGCGGATGGCTTCATCTTGGACATAAGTGAGCGTTCCATACATGTATTTGTCAACCTTCTGAGAGATGAGATCCCTCACTTGTGTATTGGACAGGGATTGATGCTGGTCCATCAATATGTCCTCTAGGGTGGTCATCTCTACATGTTCCTCCATTGTAGCTGCGATAGCTGGGGTATAGAGGTCATCTGTTGGTATACCCCCCACTCGCTGTCCAGCTGGCTCATGACCTGATTGAGCTTGATCACTCACTGCACTTTGAATAGTATGTAGCTGGGCTGGTTCCCCCTCAGCCTGTGCAGGAATCTGCTTTTCAGCTTCAGTCATGGGTTGATCTGTTGCAGGTTCTGTGATAGCTGCACCCTGTTGGTGAGCATCAGCATGAGCTGCTTCAACCTCTTCCTCCACAACCTTTTCTTCAATGCTGTTATAAAAATCCAGCATGTGAGCTTTCTCATAAACAGATCGCAGGTCGATCTGGAGTTCATAAGCTTCAAACTTCGACATTCCAAGGATGTTAGGCTGATATGACTCTCTGAGCTCAGCAATTGATGCAGCAGTGAAGATTTTAAGCAGTGTGGCTTCTTCAATCTTCAGTGCATAAATTGATCTGGTTCTGAGCAAGGCGTCCATGACATAGAACTCTTTATCTTTTACCAGCAACAGAAATTTGAGTCGTTTGGCCATGTCATAAGTCTCTGGGGTGAGCTGGATCCCAGGGAATGTTCTGAGCACAGCGTGGTCTGCCTTTGTTTCTAGCATCTTCACCACTGTTTCTGCTTTCTTTAACTCCTACTCTTCGTCAGTGGATTCTTCTTCTCCTTCAGCTTCCTCATCAATCTGCTCTAGTGGGTTAGCAGATGATGGGCTGGTAGAATGTACGGGGAAGAAATCTTTAGATTGTTCTGGGTGCACAGATGAGATGGGGGCCACATCCTCTGGTGGATTACCCATCAGAACTTCTTCTTCCTCAACCTCCTATTGAGGAGTGACAGTTGCTGCAGCAGCAGGTACTTCAGTCTGGACTTCATCAGCTAGCTTCTGAAGTCGCCTGCGCTTTGGTTTAGGTGGCTGGGCTGCTGTGGATATATCCGTGTCAATTGAGCTTGATCTTCTGGTAGCCCTCTTGGTGGGAGTCCTCTCGAGTGGTTTCTCCTTTGTGATCTTGGATTTTGTGGACCGTTCTGCTTGGCCAGGTGGAGGAATCCAGATGGGATTCAAATTTCCCATCTCCATCAGCGCATTAAGAACCACTGAGTCTTTCACTCGTGCAATCAGATTTGCTGAAATGCCCATTGACATTTCTATCTGATGCTGGTCCTTGGGAAAATGCTGTCTGGTGTTGAACTCAACAGCAGTGTCCCACTGGTGGTGAGGGAAGAAGGTTTCCAGCATGAAGCTGATTTTTGTGGAGTGTCGTAAGCTGCTTCTCTTCACCTCAATGCCAGGTGAGCCTCCTTTCACAAACAAGATCATCTTGGACTCCTTTGCCAAGAGATCAAATAAGATCCTGCTCCAGGTCATTGGAAGGTTGAGTACCACGGCTGCTAGGATCCTGAACTTCTCAGGGGTGACCTGGTCATAGGATCCGTTGTGGTTGAGAAAGATTCGCTGTACGAATTCAAACAGAATTCTGAATTCTGGAGCGAGAAGGGCACGGGTAAACATCCTGTTTGTATATTGGATAGGTATGATCATCACTGTCTCCACTGCTTCTTGCAGCTGTTCTGCAGTTATTTCCCCAAGGTCAAGACCTTCATCCTTCAATTTGTAAGCGTCGTTGATGATGTTGATGACGTTATAAGAGGTGTTGCTAATAGTGTTCCCCTTACTGACCCTGATGGTTGCCTCGTGTCCACCCCTCTCTCCCTGCCATGAGAGGTAGAAAGCAGCAACATCCTTGGGTAGGAAGTGAACTGAGTGTGAAGTGATAATGTTGTAAAAACCTACAAGAAACATAATAGAGCATATGTGAGCACTATCCTTCCATCAGTGAAGTATAAGTGCTCAAAACAGTTTATGCAGTCTAGCAATCGATATCGCAGTAATTACAAGTATATATATATGCAGATGAGTAAAGGTAGTTTATCAAAAGCATGTTTAAGAGATAATATAAGACAAACGGAAACAAGAATCACAAAGCAATGAACCTTTGCACTGGCGGACAAGATCAAATGCCTTTTCCAGTTTGTGAAACCCGAAGGTATCAAGAACTGCGAAGAGGTCTTGGTGCAAGTATGGTTTCAAAAAGGTCGATTGATCAAGAAAAACAAAGGATTTGGGTGCCATTGTTAGAATAGAGTGATTTTCGGTGGTAGAGAGAGTTTTGGAGGAGAGGAAATATGCTAAGTGTTTGGGAAGATATAAGTGTGAGTGATAGATGAAACAACTTATCAAACATATAAACGAAGGAGAAGATAAGTAAAGTAATAGAATATTAAGAAATCCTTCCCTTTTTTAGCTTTTCCCGCCTTTCCATGTTCTAAGTTTACAGTCTATCACCGCATCTCTTTATCGTATGATGCACGCGCTTTGATCGAATGGTTGTAATGTGGCGCGTTGTTTTTGTTGCAGTCATTTTTCTCCCTTTTTCTCGATTTGGTAGATATTTCCTCGATCACGTTTCCCAATTACTGTACTTAATCATCAAAAATAAAAGATTTGATATCGGATGTCAGAATATCTATAATTAGTCGCCTTATATAGTTGACCTTTCCCCCTTAACCAAGTAATGGGATAATTAATAAGAATTATTAATTTAATATCCACGTGGCATTAAGTAATCTGGTCAAGGTCGATCTCCTGCATAGTGAGAACTATTGATCTGGTGTTTTGACTCTTTTACTAATTCCCAGTTGGAATTTTAATTAATCTTTATTGATATGTATTTAGTAATCTGGTGTCAATTCCCTGTTGGAATTTCACATGATCTTAATTTTATCGATCTGTACCATGTCAATCTGGTTTTGTTTCCCTGTTGGAACATTTAACTTGATCTGGTTTATATCAATCTGGTCCTTGCTTCAAGATTTAATAATCCTAGTTTACCACAAAGCATCTTAAATCTTTCTTCTGGTAATGCTTTGGTAAGAATATCAGCTCTCTGTATTTCAGTGTGTATTTTCTCGATCTGTACATGTTTTCTTTCAACATGATCTCTTATAAAATCATGTCTTACATCCACATGTTTGCATCTGGTATGCAGAACAGGATTCTGTGTGATAGCTATAGCACTTGAGCTATCACAGAAGATTGGTATTTCCTTGACATCAATCTCATAATCTTTAAGTTGTTGTCTTAACCATAGTATTTGTGCACAACAACTTCCAGCTGCCATATATTCTGCCTCTGTAGTTGAGGTGGCAACTGATGTCTGTTTCTTTGAGAACCAAGAAATCAGTTTATTTCCTAGAAACTGACATGTACCATATGTTGACTTTCTGTCCAGTTTACATCCAGCATAATCTGAGTCAGTGTATCCAGTTAGCTCAAAATTGTCTTCACATGGATACCATAATCCTACATGGGCTGTTCCCTTGATATATCTTAATATCTTCTTAGCTGCTTCCATGTGAGACTCTTTGGGATTTGCTTGATATCTTGCACATACACCTACTGCAAATGTGATGTCAGGTCGACTGGCAGTTAGGTATAGTAGTGATCCTATGATCCCTCTGTATTGAGTAATGTTAGCTGGTTTTCCTTCTGGATCTGGATCAATTTTCTCATTGGTCTGCATTGGGATTTTCACTGGGTTACTGTCTTTCAACCCAAATTTGGTCAGCAGATCGTTGATGTATTTTGTCTGATTAATGAAAATACCATTTGGTAACTGCTTGACCTGCAAACCTAAAAAGAAGCTCATTTCTCCCATCATGGACATTTGGTACTTATTTTTCTTAAGTTCTGCAAATTTGTCACACAGATAGGTAGATTGAGATCCATAGATCTGGACTAAGAGAATGTTTTCTTTGACTTTGATAATAAATAGAGTCTTGTCAACAGATCCTCTTCTGAATCCAGATTCTAGTAGGAAAGTTGATAAGGTCTCATACCAAGCTCTAGGGGCTTGTTTTAGACCATAGACTGCCTTAGTCAGTCTGTATACTTTCTGATCTGGATCTGCCTCTTCAAATCCAGGTGGCTGTTCCACATATACTTCTTCTTCAAGGATACCATTGAGGAAAGCACTTTTGACATCCATCTGGTATACCTTGAACCGTTTGTGAGCAGCATAAGCTAGAAATAGTCTTATAGCTTCTAATTTTGCTACTGGTGCGAATGTTTCATCAAAATCAATGCCTTCTTGTTGATTATAGCCTTTAGCTACCAATCTGGCCTTGTTTCTGACTACTTCACCATTCTCATCTCGTTTATTTTTGAACACCCATTTTACACCAATCACACCTTGGTGTTTGGGTCTGTCCACGAGATACCAGACTTCATTCCTTTTGAACTCATTGAGTTCTTCTTGCATGGCTGTTATCCAATCTGCATCTTGAAGTGCTTCATAAGCATCAGATGGCTCCATACGAGAGAGGTAACAGCTTAACAATGCACTCTCTCCATGCATTCTTCTGGTCTTCACACGATCTGATGGGTTCCCAACGATCTGTTCTGGTGGATGATCTTGTATCCATCTCCTTCTCCTGGTCATCTCTTCATCAGATATTTCAGGATCAGGTTGATCTGTTGGTTCCTCAAATTCAGGGTGTGCTGTTGCTATAGTTTGAAATGGATTCTCATCTGGACTTTCTTCTGGATTTGGATTTTCATGTTGATCATCATTTGTAATAATTGTTTCATTGTCTTCTGTTGATGATCTGTTTTCATCCAGATTGTGTTGTGATATTCCCCCTTGCTGTATGATCTCTTCAGCAACAGGCGAAGTGACAATTTCTTCATCCTCACTTTTTGAATTCCAGATAAGAATATCTTCAAGTAATAGTTCTTTCATCCTTCTGGTAGTCACTTGATTTTTTGTCTGCTTTTCATTTGGTGACCTGTACTCAACAGTAGACTCATCAAAAAAAACATGAGGTGTTACCTCCACAATATGAGAGTTCTTATTGTAAACTCGATAAGCTTTACTAACATCAGAATATGCTAAGAATATTCCAGGGTCAGTTTTGCTATCAAAAGTTTTCAATTGTGATTTCCCATTATTGTGTATGTAACACAAACAACCAAAAGTACGAAAATAAGAAATCTTAGGCTTTCTGCTGTTCCATATCTCATATGGTGTCTTTCCATGTCTGAGTGTGATGGATGATCTGTTTTGAGTGTAGCAGGCTGTGTAGATTGCTTCTGCCCAGAATTTCTTTGGTAGATTGGTTGCATTGAGCATTGTGCGAGCTGCTTCCTTGAGTGATCTGTTTCTCCTTTCAACAACTCCATTCTGTTGAGGAGTTCGAGCAGCAGATGTTTGATGAGTGATTCCCATCTTGTTGCAGTATGCTTCAATCTTCTGGTTGAGAAATTCTGTTCCTCGATCTGTTCTGATAGAAGTTATACTCATCTCTTTTTGTTTGATGATCTTGTTCAGAAAATTAGGGAGTTTGTCTAGAGTCTCTTTCTTCTTTAACAGAAAGATGACCCAAGTGAATCTTGAGTAATCATCTATGATTACCAATGTGTATTTTCTCCCATTTATGCTTAGTGGCTTGACTGGTCCAAACAGATCATGATGTAACAGCTCCAGTATCCTTGATGTTGAGTGAGCTGTTTTGCTTGTAAAGGATGATCTGGTTTGCTTTCCAGCTTGACAAGCATCACATATGTGATCTTTATCATACACTTGATCTGGTAGTCCTTCCACTAACCTTTCCTTGGCAATCCTGTTGATTGACTTGAAGTTTAGATGGCTTAATCTCCTATGCCATAACCAGCTGGTTTCTGATACAGTCTTAGTGACTAAGCAGGTCTCGATCTGGTTTGTCCACTGGACAATGTATAATCTATCCTGCAGTTTACCAGTAAGGAGTATTTCATCTCCTTCCTTATTCTTCACCAGATAGTTGTTAGTATCAAAAATAATCTGATTACCGTTAGCACAGAACTGACTTACAGAAAACAGATTATGACTAAGACCCTCAACATATGATACATTTGTGATGGTGGTCTTGCCAACTTTGATGTTTCCATACCCTCTGGTATATCCTTTTGAATTACATCCAAAAGTGACCTGTGGTCCTGGTTTCTCTATGTAATCTGATAGTAGGTTCTTGTCACATGTCATGTGTTTTGAACAACCACTATCTATTATCCAGATTGTTCCTCTTGCTACCTTACTCCTTCTTGTAGTTCTTTGATCCTGCAATTAATCAAACTTAGCTACCCTTTCAACGTTGGGGTGCTTGATTATTAGCAAATATTCCTTTTTGAATCCAGAACATTTTAGGGTTAGGAACAGAAATATAGCAGGTAATGATGTTCCCCTCATTGTCAACTTTAGATAGAGTGTGAATTTCAGATGGATGAAATCGTTCTGTTTCACCATTCTTCAAGTTCTTTTTATTATGAGCTGTCCTGTTGACAATTTTTGTCCTGTTGACATTTGCTTTTTGAAGGTGATCTACTTCTGTGTAGTAAGCTGGTTGCCCCTTTGTTTGATGATACTGCCTGTTCTTCGCATCTTTTATTATCATCTTTTGAGGATAACCTTTCTTTTTTTTCAAGTCCTTCACTTGATCTGGCATTTTCTTACTTTCTGGTACGAAGCTTATGGTTGCCGAAGATTTTTCTGAGTGACCTGGATATCCTATTCCAGATGTGCCTTTTTGCTGCATGTTGATTAACAGTTTGGCACGTTCATCACTTTTGTAAATCATTTCCTTGCCTTTCTTGATCTTCTCCTCAGCAACATTGTTTATGGTAACCAGATCCTTAACTTTTGAATTAAGTGAGTGGATCTCACTGTCTTTTCTCTTGATCTGTTCTTCCAGATCGTTCATTTTAGCAACAAATTGTGTGTTTGCTGTGCTTAGAGTCTGCTCAACTTTCTTTAATCTGTCATTCTCTTCAACTACTTCTCTAAACAATATCTTGATGCTTGAGTAACTTCTGAACATCTCGTCTACTTCATCCCATGAGTATTCTGCTTGATCTTCACTTTCCTGTTCAGGATCGTTATTATTATTTGAGGAATTTGAGTAGCAAGAATTTACCTCAACATCATCTAGACCGTTGTCCAATCCCATATAGCATTCATTCCAGCTTTCTTTGTCATCAGCTATGAAAGCTTCATCATTTTCTGATGAGCTATCTGAGAAATGACTCGAGCTACTTGAGTTCTGTTCAACTATCATGGCTTTGCGCTCATATTTAAGCTTTCGATCTCTTTTAGCTCTTAGTTCTTCTCTATGACTTCTGGACAGATCAGGACAATCTGTTTTGAAGTGACCTGTTCGGCCACATTCAAAGCAAGTGTAATCTGTAGAGCTAGAGGTCTTTGTTGTTTTAGCAGTCTGCTTCTTGAATTCATTCTTGTCATCAGATCGATCATCGTCATGCTTCTTATTGAAGTTTCTCTTGTTATCTTTGTAGAAGCGTCTGTATTTCTTCGATCTGGTCTCCATTTTGTCCATTCTTTTGGCGATCATCGCAAACTCTTTTAACAGTTTGTCATATCCTTTCTCTTCATCTGGAGTAGCAGACTCAGAAAGATCATCAGGTTTGCTCTTCACTTTGAAGGCTACCTCTTTGTCCTTCTTTGAGCTGCTTTCTGCCTTTTTGGACAGATGATCTGGTCCTCGAATTCTTTGAATGTCACACTCATGACCTTCTAGATGATCAAATAATGCTTCTGTGGACAGATCATTAAAATCTGCTTGGAGAGGTTGCATTGCAACATAGATCTCCCAGCTTGGTGGAAGAGCTCTATGTACTTTCATGTTCTTCTCCCTTTGAGTATATTTGTTCTTTTTGAATGCAGATATCTCAAGGAGGATTCCAGTGAATCTCATCTTCATCTGCTCTATTGTCTCGCCAGGTTTCATTTTAAATTCATCATATTTGTTGCAGGCAAGAGACAGCTTGTTCTCAATCATCACTTCAGATCCTAGGGCTAGGTCTCTTAAGGCTTCCCACATCTCTTTGGCAGTATCCAGATCTTGGATTTTAGCCAGATGTATGCCTTTGACCGTGCTGGAGATGATCCCTTTGGCAAAGTTATTAAGATTTGCTTCTCTCCTTTCTTCAGAGGTGTATTTTCTGGGATCCTTTAGCACAGATTCTTTGACCACTCCTGTATCAGTGATACGAGTAGTTTCTTCTGTAATTGCCAATGGCCCTTCTTCAATTACTTTCCCCATCAAACAGTGATGTGCTTTGAGACACATTTTGATTCTGAAGCTCCACTCTCTGTAACCTTGGATGGAGAATTCTTCACATGCCTTGATAACAGATGACTCCATAGCAGATAATATGCTAGTGAATGAAAAAGATTTTCTAAGATCTATTCAAGTTGACCACGCAGGTTTTAACCTTTGTGAAACAAAACAATGGTCAGTTGAACCACTGCTCTGATACCAATTGTTGGATCGGGAGCGCCCATCAGAATCGACGT
>JAPKLX010000699.1:5055-55837 GCA_026898415.1 Leonotis leonurus
TTAAGAACCGTAGTATATGTGCGTGTATTTTTAATACATACACTACGGTTTTAAGAACCGTAGTATATGTGCGTGCATTTTTAATACATAGACTACGGTTTTAAGAACTGTAGTCTATGTGCGTGTATTTTTAATAAATACACTAGTATATAATATATTTTTAATAAATTAACAAAAACACTTATATCCACAACAATTTTAAAAGTGTAATGTATAAGTTGGATTTCTTGATTTAATACTTAGGCTTTAATTATCTCAATTATAAGCTTTAAATATTAATACTTAAGGTGTATATATACATCACTATCCCTTTTTCCATTATTGGTATTACTAATTAATTTAATTAGCCTAAGTACCAATTATCTTAGGATTAATAAACTAGGCTCAACGACTAAAGTGTCTCGACCCGTTTCTTGTTAAATATTCGACCCGTATCTAAATTATTTACGGCCCAAACAATTTAACACATAGCATATCCTATTTCTATTTTATTTTGGGCCCAACTCGTTTTCAACTAAACCCAGCCCAACTCACACTCAGCCCAAGCCCACACCTAACCTACTCCTTCTCTCATTTTTACGCCTCCTCCTCTCCCAGACTCAGCATTCTGCTCTTTCTCTCGGCCTCCATTTCTCGCCCCCACTAGGAGCCCACCGTCGTTCCTCTGCTTCCTCAGCTCACTCTCCCTCGCATCTCTCGGTCTCTCGCTGCCATGGGTTCTGAGCGGCCGAAGCTCATCGGAGTACATCCCCATCAAAGGTAAGATCCCCCCTTTCTCTCAATTTCTGTTTCTACATGTTTTTATTTCGGATTTTAAGTCTGCATGTTTAGATTTTAATTGTTTTCCCTAAAATTTTACATTCCTCCTAAATCTCTCTGCTCTTCGACTCTCAGCAGGGTGATTAATCGGTGAGGAGCTCGTCGGAGCTCTCTAGACTGCAGTCATCGGCTTCTCAAGGTAATTTTCCTCTTTCTCTCACCCTTTTCTAGCTTTAATTAAATTTTAAAGTTTCTGAGAATCTGTACATCTTAAGGTTGAAAATTTTCGGTTTGAAACCTAACTCTTCTTTACTTCCAGTTTCAAATTTTAATTAATCATTAACTATTGATCTCTCTCTGCTTTCGACCAATTCATGTTCTCGCCAGAGTTCTCCCAAATCTGATTGCGGGAAATGGCTTGGTTCAAAGAAGGATGACTAAGGCTCTTAACTGTGGTGAGGTTCTAGTTTCGAATTTTGAATGTGAAATTTAATTTCTTGAGAACAGGATTGAGGTCTGAATCTTTGAGCTTTATTTATATTTAACTCAAATGCTGCCTTGCTTCTGTTTTATTTCCAATTTTAATATCTGAATCTAAGTTTTCCGTATTTTCATTTCTGAAAGTTCTTAAGCTCGTGATTTGGTTTCTAAATCTGTACATTTGATTATGTGTCTGTGTTCTATGTTATGGAATCTGAAAATATAAGTTTAGAGTTCTCTAAATCCTGAATTTTTAAATATAGTTCTATGTTCTGAATCTGAATTTATCACATGCTATTTTCTGAAATCTCAAATATAAGAAGGTGTATATATATGATTTGTTAACCTGTCCTACATATACAATGTGTATGTTTTTGAACAGACTTAATTTACAGAATACATATACTCCCACTAAGTTCCTTAGTTTCTGATGAAGAACTTGCTATATGCTGATTTCTATATTTTGGTTAATAGCTTATAGTTTGTGTTTCAAACTACGAACTTATTCTAAATTTATTTTCTGGCCATTTACTGATTTATATATTAAAACTTATAAACTGGACTTTGGAAACTACATGATTTTCTGAAATAGGAGAGTAGGTATATGTCTTAGAATCTGAAAAAGAAACTGTGCATTTGGTACTCTCTTTTAGGTATAGAACATGGTTCTAAGCTTACATTTCTATCTACTTTATCTTATAAGTCTAGTGTTTGCTAACCCTGAATTCAGACTCCTTTTTAACTTCTCATTATTATTTGGTAAACTATATAGATATATGTTCTGAAATCATGAACTTAACTGGGGCAGAATACTGATTTGTTTTGTTACAGATTTGATGTAGCTTATATTGTTATCATTAATTTATTTGTGAAAACTTATATTAAGGAATTCATGCAATCTTTTCATATGTTTTAATGAACTACGTGCAGACGGCTCTGATACTTGCATCAGCCTGGCAGAGAGTAGTACATTAACATATATACTATACTTTTACGGAAATCGTCTTCTTCTTCAGCTGGTGATTGTTTTTCCTTTATTTTGATGAGCAAGTTATGCTAGTTATGCAAAATGTCATACTAATATAATGTAGCCCACCAACTTAAAAACAATGTACGATTTAGTCTAGTTATGGTTATCTTTTTTTATGTTTCAGATTTCAGATTCTTGAAGCAGCTAAAGAAGAAGAATATTATTTGCTTCAAAGATGGAGTTTATATGTTGCAGGCTTAATATCGTTTATTATATTGGTAACTCGATGATCTTATATACCTTATGCATATATTTATTTTATTGTATACATTCTTGTCTATACATGTATGTATCTATAATCTATTGTGGATGCTTTAATCTTGATGTTGATAACAACATATAGTTCATTAGTATCTTTTATTGTCTTAATATTTATATATAAAAGTTTGTTCTTTTCAGGTGAAGAACAGGTGGGATGATCGAATGCAAATAGGTGGAGTTGGCACGGAACTATTACAAATATATAGTTTCATAGTTTTGCTATTTTAGCTTGTAGAAAGATGATGTTATAAAGATAATGGGTAAATAAATTGTTGTGTTTTGTAATATATTACGTTGTAAACTTAAAATAATCAATGTTATCAATCTATTTTTGATGTAATGAATACATATTTATTTTATATGCTTTTAATATTTTAATTTAGATTAAATTATAATTTTTTAAAATTTCATAGTATAGACTACCGTGCAAAATGACAACCGTAGTGTATATTAAAGCATACACTACAGTTTTCTCATAAAAAACTGTAGTCTATATTAGTTCAAACACTACGGTTTTCTTATAAACTGTAGTCTATATGTAATAATACACTACGGTTTTCTCACAAAACCGTAGTATATAATTTATCATATACTACGGTTATTAATAAAACTGTAGTCTATATTGTATTATACACTATGGTTATTGGATAAAACTGTAGTCTATAATGTGACATATACTACGGTTTCACAAAAAACCGTAGTCTATAATATTAATACTCTACGCTTTCATGTTAAAACTGTAGTGTACAAAAAGTATTAACTACGCTTTTCTCAACATAGACTACGGTTTAAACCGTAGTCTATTGTTGGAATAGACTACGGTTTAAAACCGTAGTCTATACTCGTTGGTATACACTACGGTATTATAGACTACGATTTTTAGATGTCATATACTACGGTTTAAAACCGTAGTGTATGATGATTTTTGTAGTAGTGGTGGTTTTTCTTTTCTTCTTCTCAGCAGCGGGCTGTGCTCCCCCAGCTGCCTTTCGCTTTGTAGGTTCAGCAGCGGCCTGTGTTGCTGCCGCTTCTCCAATTGTCCTTGGTTTCTTGACTGGCATGACCCAATCATCATTTGATTTGCCAACTGCGATCATTGATTCCCTAATCTTGGAATTCGTCACTTTTACAAATATCTGTGCTGCAATCCCTAAACACATCTCGACCTGATGTCTGGATTTTGGTACGATCAATTCCTGGTCGAATTCTATGGCCTTGTGCCATTTGTCCTTGTTATATACTCCGTCAATGATGGTGCTGATTTTCGTGGACAGACGGAGAGGTCGCTTGACGTGGAGATGAGTACAATCTCCATCTGCATTCTGTCGGAGATCGATCTGCTTCTCTTCGTCAATGATAAGCTTGAGTAATGATCTGGCCCAATTGATGTCGAGATTTAGAAGCACAGCAGCTAGAACTTTAAGCTTGATCGGAGTCACCGCATCGAAGGTTCCTTGGTGACCCAAGAATACTTTTTGAACGAAGTCAAGAAGCATTATGTATGTGGGGAGCATTAAACCCCTTGTTATTGCCTTCTCATCCCATTCCATTGGTTGAGCTACCATCACATTCAAAGCTTCCTCGATCTGGTCGTGTGTGACGTCATCAATCATAATTCCTTCATCAGTTAGATCATAAGTATTTATGATCATGTCAATCACTTGTTTTCATTCCTTTGCATCTTTGCCGATTGGCAGCTCGATTGTGTACTCATCAGTGTCTTCCTCCATCCAAGAGCAGTAAAAGAGAGCCACTTGGCGAGACAGATAGAATCGTGGTTCCTTGGTAATGATCTTGTAGAACCCTAAAAAGATTACAAGATTTGGTTAAGTATAGGGCACAGTTGGAAGTTTTGCAGCTTGATAAATTTGAACAGATCGAATGATCGATCTGTAGTTCAACAGCTCGCTGTTAATGAGTATAGCAAGATAACAGCGAGAAGATGAATAGAAAGTTACGGCAAAATAGGACAGGTTGAATTACAAATCATTAACACAGAATTAACCCTAATTAGTCCAAAACATGCTTGAATTAGGAATTTGTGACTTTATTTCTTAGAAGTTGCATAACACATGAATCAATGAGTTGTGATAGCATCAAATATACATAATCCTGCGTGTTAAATATACAGTTTGATGGATTATACACCATTATATTGTGTATTATTATAGTATTTATATCTACCAGAAATTCATATATAACCAAAAATATTAAACCCTAGTTCATGCATTTCTAAACATCTTAAGCAACCTGAACAAGCTTCGATTTTTACAAAGAGATCATCAAGGAGAGAATATCCATGATGATTAAGAACAGCTCTGGGTTCCGGTGATAGTCTTGCTTCAATCAACTGAAGCATTTTGGAAACGGGGATAGGTGAAGCAGCATGCGACGATGACGAACTAGCTTCGGAGTTGGTCATTTTGAAAGGTGTGTTTTAGGACAGGGTTTGAGAGTTAAAGATTTGAGAGTTAAATATTTGAATTTTCAAGCTTTAACAATGGCGGTTTAAGTGTAAGAGACGAAGCAGTCAAACTATCATATATATATAGACACATCAACGCATAGGATTAAAAGATGTAAAAGTAATTTAAATCTACGGTTGAGATTTCTCCCTGATGTAGTTATTTTGCCGCCCATTCCAGCGATTTATCTTCACACGCCATCGGGTTGTGACGTAGGCGAGTCACATCTCTGCAGTCGCACGAATATCGAAGTCTGCTGCATTTAATGATCTTTCCCTTTTACTCTCAATTTTCTGACACTTTCGACTCTTGGTATTATGTAAATAAATGATATTCAATGTTAATCATTAGTAGAGAATAGCAAGAGAGTGGAGAATTAAATGTCAAAAATAAATAGTGAGAGTTAAATTCCCCCTTAATAAATGCCAGACAGATCGTTTTGATGTGAAAACAATCTGTTCTTCGATGATCTCTCGCTGTTGATAACAAATAACATCTAGCTGTTGGTCTGATTATCTCTTGCTGTTGAGAACAGGTAACATCTAGCTGTAGTGGAAGTTGTCAATCAAGTAATGGAATGATTAATAAACGGATGAAAAATAGTGTAACAACAGATCGTATTATACCATTTACTATCTGTTGTTTACACTTGTACCATTTTCGATTAGGTTGATTAATCCCAACTTGCCACAAAGTATTTTGAATCTGTCCTCGGCTAATGCTTTTGTTAGGATATCAGCTCGCTGCACATCAGTACGAATTTTCTCTACTTTGATGTTCTTTCTTTCCACGTGGTCACGGATAAAGTGATGACGAACATCCACGTGTTTGCATCGAGTATGAAGTACTGGATTTTGTGTTATTGCTATGGCGCTCGAGCTGTCACAAAATATTGTAACTGCGTTCATCTGTACTTCGTAATCTTTGAGCTATTTTTTGAGCCATAGGATTTGTGCGGTGCAACTCCCTGCAGCCATGTATTTTTTGAACCACGAGATGAGCTTGCTTCCAAGAAATTGACAAGTCCCAGATGTGGATTTTCTATCAAGCTTGCAACCTGCATAATCAGAGTCAGAATAGCCAGTTAATACAAAATTATCATCACAAGGATACCATAAACCTATTTCAATGGTCCCTTTGAGATAACGCAAAATTCTTTTGGCTGCTTCTAAGTGGGATTCCCTTGGACTTGCTTGATACCTAGCACAAACACCAACGCAAAAGTAATATCAGGTCGACTAGCAGTTAGATATAAAAGAGATCCGATTATACCACGATACTGTTTTATATCCGTTGTTTTCCCAAGTACATCAGGACCAATCTGTCCATTTGTATGCATAGGGATCTTTGCTGGTTTGCAATCTTTTACTCCAAATTTTGTGATGAGATATTTGATGTATTTGGATTGATTGATTAGGATCCCATCAGCAGATTGTTTGACTTGCAAACCTAGGAAGAAGTTCATTTCTCCCATCATTGACATCTTGTACTTATCCTGCATTAACTTGCTAAATTTGTTGCAAAGGAATTCATATTTGGATCCAAAAATAATATCATCAACATAAATTTGAACTAAAAGGATATAGTCTTGAACTTTGATGGTGAACAGCGTTTTGTCTACTGATCCTCGTTTGAAGCCCGATTGAAGTAAGAAAGTGGACAGTGTTTCATACCAAGCTCGAGGAGCTTGCTTTAGTCCATATACTGCTTTAACCAATCTGTACACTTTGTTTTCATCTTCAACTTCAAACCCAGGTGGTTGATCCAAGTAGACTTCTTCTTCCAGAATGTCATTTAGAAATGCACTTTTTACATCCATCTGGAATACTTTGAAACGTTGGAATGCTGCATAAGCAAGAAACAATCTGATAGCTTCTAGTCGTGCCATGGGAGCGAAGGTTTCATCAAAGTCGATTCCTTCTTGTTGACAATATCCCTTGGCGACTAGCCTTTCTTTGTTTCTCACTACTTCACCTGTTTCATCTCTTTTATTCTTGAATATCCATTTGACTCCTATAACTCTTTGATGTCTCGGTCGATCTACCAAGTACCATACATCATTCCTCTTAAATTCATTTAACTCCTCTTGCATGGCATTGATCCAATCTGTACTTTGCAAGGCTTCTTCGATGTTCTTTGGTTCGGAGTGGGCAAGGTAGCGGCTTAGTAATGCACTTTCTCCATGCATGCGTCTAGTTTTAACTCCATCAGTTGGGTTCCCAACAATGAGATCAGATGGATGGCTATCTACCCATTTTCTTTGCCTTTTCATTTCTTCCTCAAATATTTCGATCTCTATCTCATCGGGAGGGTTCTCAAATTCTGGATGTTCTGTATTAAGATCATTAATGAAATTGTCAGCGTTTAAGTTAATGTTTGATACATTTACCAAGTTTTGAGCAGATGGAGGTTGAGTTGGGGTTGGAGCAGATGGAATATGTTGTTCAACAACAGATGGGAGTCCTAATTTTCCACAAAGCATCTTAAATCTTTCTTCTGGTAATGCCTTAGTGAGAATGTCTGCTCTCTGAATCTCAGTGTGTATTTTCTCAATCTGTACATGTTTTCTTTCAACATGATCTCTTATAAAGTGATGTCTTACGTCAACATGTTTGCATCTGGTGTGTAATACTGGGTTCTGTGTGATTGCTATAGCACTTGAGCTGTCACAGAAAATTGGAATTTCCATGACATCAATCTCATAGTCTTTGAGCTGTTGTCTTAACCACAGTATTTGTGCACAACAACTTCCAGCTGCCATATATTCTGCTTCTGTAGTTGAAGTGGCAACCGATGTTTGTTTCTTTGAAAACCAAGAAATCAGTTTATTTCCCAGAAACTGACATGTACCAGATGTTGACTTTCTGTCCAGTTTGCATCCAGCGTAATCTGAGTCAGTGTATCCAGATAGCTCAAGATTGTCTTCACATGGGTACCATAATCCTATATGGGCTGTTCCCTTAAGATATCTTAGTATTTTCTTAGCTGCTTCCATGTGAGACTCTTTGGGATTTGCTTGATATCTTGCACATACTCCTACTGCAAAGGTAATGTCCGGTCGACTTGCAGTTAGGTAGAGTAGTGATCCTATGATCCCTCTGTATTGTGTAACATTAGCTGGTTTTCCTTCGGGATCTGGACCGATTTTCCCATTGGTCTGCATTGGGATTTTCACTGTATTACTGTCTTTTAATCCAAATTTTGTCAGCAGATCGTTGATGTATTTTGTCTGATTAATAAAGATACCATCTGGTAGCTGCTTGACCTGCAAACCTAAAAAGAAACTCATTTCTCCCATCATAGACATTTGATACTTATTTTTCATAAGTTCAGCAAATTTGTCACACAGATAGGTAGATTGAGATCCAAAGATGATATCATCTACATAGATCTGGACTAAGAGGATGTTTTCCTTGATTTTGATAATTAACAGAGTCTTATCAACGGATCCTCTTCTGAATCCAGATTCTAGTAAAAAGGTTGACAAGGTCTCATACCAAGCTCTAGGGGCTTGTTTTAGACCATAGACTGCTTTAGCTAGTCTGTATACTTTCTGATCTGGATCTGCCTCTTCAAATCCAGGTGGCTGTTCCACATATACTTCTTCTTCAAGAATACCATTGAGGAAGGCACTTTTGACATCCATCTGGTATACCTTAAATCGTCTGTGAGCAGCATATACTAAAAATAGCCTTATTGCTTCTAATCTGGCTACTGGTGCAAATGTTTCATCGAAATCAATGCCTTCTTGTTGATTATAGCCTTTAGCTACTAATCTGGCTTTGTTTCTGACTACTTCACCATTCTCATCTCGTTTGTTTTTGAACACCCATTTTACACCTATTACTCCTTGGTGTTTGGGTCTGTCCACGAGATACCAGACTTCATTTCTTTTGAACTCATTGAGTTCTTCTTGCATTGCTATTATCCAATCTGCATCTTGGAGTGCTTCATAAGCATCAGATGGCTCCAAGCGAGATAAATAACAACTCAATAATGCACTTTCTCCATGCATTCTTCTAGTTTTCACACGATCTGATGGGTTCCCAACGATCTGTTCTGGTGGATGGTCTTGTATCCATCTTCTTCTCCTGGTCATCTCTCCATCAGATAACTCAGGATCAGGTTGATCTGTTGGTTCCTCAAATTCAGGGTGTGCTGTTGATATAGCTTGAAATGGATTCTCATCTGGACTTTCTTCTGGATGTTGATCATCATTTGTAGTAATAGTATCATTGTCTTCTGTTGATGATCTGTTTTCATTCAGATTGGTTAGTGATATTCCCCCTTGCTGTATGATCTCCTCAGCAATAGGTTGAGTGATAACTTCTTCATCTTCACTCCCTGAATTCCAGATAAGTATATCTTCCAGTAATAGATCATTCATCCTTCTGGTTGTCACCTGATTGTCTGTCTGCTTCTCATCTGGTGATCTGTACTCAACAATGGACTCATCAAAAACAACATGAGGTGTTACTTCCACAACATGAGAATTCTTATTGTAAACTCGATAAGCTTTACTGACATCAGAATATCCTAAGAATATTCCAGGGTCTGTTTTGCTATCAAAAGTTTTCAACTGAGATTTCCCATTATTGTGTATGTAACATAAACAGCCAAAAGTTTTAAGATAGGAAATCTTAGGCTTTCTGTTGTTCCATATTTCATATGGAGTCTTTCCATGTCTGAGTGTGATGGATGATCTGTTTTGAGTGTAGCATGCTGTATATATGGCTTCAGCCCAGAATTTCTTTGGTAGGTTAGTTGCATTAAGCATTGTGCGAGCTGCTTCTTTTAAAGATCTGTTTCTCCTTTCAACAACTCCATTCTGTTGGGGAGTTCGAGCAGCAGATGTTTGATGAGTAATTCCCATCTTGTTGCAATATGCTTCGATCTTCTGGTTGAGAAATTCTGTTCCTCGATCTGTTCTGATAGAGGTTATGCTTATCTCTTTCTGTTTAGTGATCTTATGTAGAAAGTCAGGAAGCTTGTCTAGGGTTTCTTTCTTCTTTAGCAGAAAGATGATCCAAGTAAATCTTGAGTAATCATCTATGATTACCAATGTGTACTTTCTCCCATTGATACTTAGTGGTTTGACTGGTCCAAACAGATCAAGATGTAACATCTCTAGTATCCTTGTTGTTGAGTGAGCTGTTTTGCTGGCAAAGGATGATCTGGTTTGTTTCCCAGCTTGACAAGCATCACATATGTGATCTTTATCATACACTTGATCTGGTAGTCCTTCCACTAACTTTTCTTTGGCAATCCTGTTGATTGACTTGAAATTAAGGTGACTTAATCTCTTATGCCATAACCAGCTTGTTTCTGATACAGTCTTAGTGACTAAGCAGGTCTCGATCTGATTTGTCCACTGGACAATATATAATCTGTCCTGCAATTTACCGGTAAGGAGTATTTCATCTCTTTCCTTATTCTTCACCAGACAATTGCTAGCATCAAAAACAATCTGTTTGCCATTTGCACAAAACTGACTTACAGAAAACAGATTATGACTAAGACCCTCAACATATGACACATTAGTGATAGTGGTCTTGCCAACTTTGATGTTTCCATACCCTCTGGTATATCCTTTTGAATTACATCCAAAAGTGACCTGTGGGCCTGGTTTCTCTATGTAATCTGTCAGTAGGTTCTTGTCACAAGTCATGTGTTTTGAACAGCCACTATCTATAATCCAGATAGTTCCTCTTGCTATCTTACTCCTTCTTGCAGTTCTTTGATCCTGCAATTAATTACACTTAGCTACCCTTTCAACGTTTGAGTGCTTGATTATTAGCAAACAATCCTTTTCGAATCCAGAATATTCTAGGGTTAGGAACAGCAATATAGCAGGTAATGATGTTTCCTGCATTATCTACTTTAGATACATAGTGAATTTCAGATGGATGATATCTCTCTATTTCATCCTTCTTCAATCCTTTCTTAGTAGGTACTGTCCTGTTGACAATTTTTGTCCTGTTGACAGTTTCTCTTTGTAGGTGTTCTGTTTCTGTGTAGTGAGCTGGTTGTCCATTTGTTTGATGATATTGTCTGTTCTTTGCATCTTTTATTATCATCTTTTGAGGATAACCCTTCTGGTTTCTCAAGTCCTTCATTTGATCTGGTATTTGCTTCCTTTCTGATACGAAGTTTACGGTTCCTGAAGACTTTTCAGAGTGACCTGGATATCCTAATCCAGATGTTCCCTTTTGTTGCAGATTGATTATCAACTTGGCACGCTCATCACTCTTGTATATCATTTCCTTTCCCTTCTTAATCTTTTCTTCAGCAACATTATTTCTGGTAACCAGATCTTTGACTTTTGAATTAAGTGAGTGGATCTCACTTTCTTTGCTCTTGATCTGTTCTTCCAGATCGTTTATTTTAGTCACAAATTGTGTATTTGCTGTGCTTAAAATTTGCTCAACTTTCTTTAATCTGTCATTCTCTTCAACAACTTCTTTAAACAGCCTCTTGATGCTTGAGTAGCTTTTGAACATCTCATCTATTTCATTCCATGAGTATTCTGCTTGATCTTCACTTTCCTGTTCAAGATTATTTTCATTATCTGAGGAATTTGAGTAGCAAGAATTTACCTCAACTTCATCTAGACCGTTGTCCAAGCCTACATAGCATTCATTCCAGCTTTCTTTGTCGTCAGCAATGAAGGCTTCATCATTTTCTGATGAGCTGTCTGAGAAATGACTCGAGCTGCTTGAGTTCTGTTCAGCTATCATCGCTTTTCGCTCATATTTAAGCTTTCGATCTCGTTTGGCTCTTAGTTCTTCTCTTTGGCTTCTGGACAGATTAGGACAATCTGTTTTGAAGTGACCTGTTCTGCCACATTCAAAACAAGTGTAGTCTGTAGAGCTAGAGGTCTTTGTTGTTTTAGTAGTCTGCTGTTTAGATTCATTTTTGTCATCAGATCGATCATTATCATACTTCCTGTTGAAGTTCCTTCTGTTATCCTTGTAGAAGCGTCTGTATTTCTTCGATCTGGTTTCCATCTTGTCCATCCGTTTAGCAATCATAGCGAACTCTTTTAAGAGTTTGTCATAGCCTTTTTCTTCATCTGGAGTAACAGACTCAGAAGAATCATCTGGGTTGCTCTTCGCTTTGAAGGCTACCTCTTTATCTTTCTTTGAGTTGTTCTCTTCCTTTTTGGACAGATGATCTGGTCCTCGAATTCTTTGAATGTCACACTCATGACCTTCGAGATGATCAAATAAGGCTTCAGTGGACAGATCATTGAAGTCTGCTCTTAGAGGTTGCATTGCTGCATAGATCTCCCAGCTTGGTGGAAGAGCTCTAAGAACTTTCATATTCTTCTCCCTTTGAGTATATTTGTTCTTTTTGAACGCGGATATTTCAAGAAGAATTCCAGTGAATCGCATTTTCATCTGTTCTATTGTCTCGCCTGGTTTCATTTTGAATTCGTCATATTTGTTGCAGGCTAGAGATAGCTTATTTTCGATCATAACTTCAGATCCTAGGGCTAGATCTCTTAAGGCTTCCCACATCTCTTTGGCAGTATCCAAATCTTGGATTTTGGCCAGATGTATGCCTTTGACCGTGCTGGAGATGATCCCTTTGGCGAAATCATCAAGATTTGCTTCTCTTCTTTCTTCAGAGGTATATTTTCTGGGGTCTTTTAGTACAGTTTCTTTAACTGCTCCAGTCTCAGTGATACGAGTGGTTTCTTCTGTAATTGCCAATGGCCCTTCTTCGATTACTTTCCACATCAAGCAGTGATGGGCTTTGAGGCACATTTTGATTCTGAAACTCCATTCTCTATATCCTTGGATAGAGAATTCTTCGCAAGCCCTGATAACAGATGATTCCATAACAGATAGTATGCACGTGTATGAAAAAGGTTTTCCTAGATCTATTCAAGTAGACCACGCAGGTTTTAACCTTGTGAAACAAAACAATGGTCAATTTGAACCACTGCTCTGATACCACTTGTTGGTCCCGAAAGAGCAAGGTTTGGTGTATGGGGGGGAGAATACACCAATTACTAACTTTTCAGTTTTACTTGTCAGTTTATAAGAGAGCTCAAGCTATTCTATACGAGAAATTGCTCGGCAGTGACTTAACAGATCGATATACAGATCAATAGCAGTTTTAGTCCAAACAGATTACTCTCTTGGTGAAAACACTTAGTTGGTAGTAAGAGTGATCTTATTACTTTCTGAGTGTAGAGTGAGTGCGGAATAATGGTGGATTAGTGTTTGCTCTTGTTTAGAAAACCTTTAATTATTAACCAGATTGTTTAGGAGATTGATTGAGATGCAGATGGATGAGAGTGCAAAGAGTTAGAATAATAAACAACAGAAAATATAAAGAATGCAGAAATGTAAAGCACACAGTTGTTTAACGTGGTTCGGGAAATCCCTACGTCCACGATCTGGTCAAAACTAGACCAGATTATCCACTACTAGGATACTCTGCTTCTTTATACTCGTGGAGAACGAGTCACAAGTATCAATCACACCTAGAATGATACTTATGCACGAATGAAGGGTCGTGTCCCTTTACAACAGATTACCTCTACGTTACCACTAGAAAACTACTAGCTAGCAGGGTGATCTCCTTTCTCTCGATAAGACAGACTTGAATCGAGGTGGTTGGTGTGATGTGGAATCACAGAGTGTTGAAGCTCTAAGTCTGGAATGCAGAAAACTTTAAGGATGATTGCAGTATAGCTCGCGTGTGTTCTCCTCTCTTTTCCAGATTGTTGTCTTCAACTATATAAGCTTTGAATTTTAAATTCTAGCCGTTGTTGATTGGCGTGGGATAGATGGTATATTGCCAATCAATGGTTTCCATCATATCTGTTCTTGCCATATAGGAAAGGTTGACTCAATCTTTGATTTTATGGAAATCAGATTGCTAACGGTCTCTTTCCTTATATATTTAATCGTAGATCTTCTTTCCAAACCCTGTTGGATGGACTTTGATCTTGACGTGGCAAGTGTATATGATGTGTAGGATGATGTCAGCTAATAGCTTGATGGCTCAATCGCTCTGGTTCATCGCTGTAGGCATCGATCTGGTCATCGATCTGGTCACTGTCTGTTACAGCAGATCGATTCTTCTTTGGCATAGATCTATGACTTTCATCCTATTCTAGTTTGAGAATGACTTCTACAGGAACATATCCTTTACATTTCAAGTCATCTTCTAATCAGTTCCATAACAGAAATCACCTTATCTATAGTGATCTGGTTTTACACGAGGAACAGATTAGTTCTAAGCTAAGTGTGTTTCGAGAAGCCATCATCAATACTAAAACCTTAGGGTTCCCAACAGTTGTGAACATTCTTCATGTGAAGTTCCCCCTTCATCTGTTCCCCCTAGCTGTGATGTTTCTTCATCTGCATCTGTTCCCCCTTGCTGTGGCATTATTTCAGCAGGTGGACAATCTTCTTCTTCTCCCTCTTTTCTTGGACTCCACAGTAAAATATCATCAATTGGTTGGCTTCCGGAGTTCCTAAGAGTGGAGATAGGTAATTTCATTTTTGGATGATCATCATCTGTTCCTGATACTTCAACGGTAGTTTCGTCAAACACAACATGAGGCGTTACTTCCACAACAAGAGTTCGCTTATTAAAAACACGATAAGCTTTACTAATGTCAGAATATCCTAGAAATATTCCTTGATCAGATTTGCTATCAAATGTTTTTAATTGAGTTTTCTCATTATTGTGAATGTAACACTTACATCCGAAGGAACGAAAATAAGTTAGAAGGGGCTTCCTGTTGTTCCACAGCTCGTATGGAGTTTTGCCTTGACGTATGGTTACAACAGATCGATTATGTGTGTACCAAGCGGTGTTGATTGCTTCTGCCCAGAATTTTTTTGGAAGATTGATTTCATTCAGCATGGTTCTGGCTGCTTCCTTTAATGATCTGTTGCGCCTTTCTACAATTCCATTTTGTTGAGGCGTACGAGCTGCTGATGTTTGATGTTGTATTCCCATCTTTGAGCAATAAGCTTCGATCATTTGATTGATGAACTCAGTCCCACGATCAGATCGAATTGTGATGATTGATTTCTCTTTTTGATTTGATAATCTGTTGAGAAGATCAAGTAGTTTTTCAAGGGTTTCCTTTTTCTTATATATAAAAATAACTCAAGTAAATCTAGAGAAGTCATCAATTATAACTAATGTATACTTTCTACCATTTATGCTTAATGGAGATACAGGTCCAAAATGGTCTAAATGTAGAAGTTCCAATATTCTGGTAGTGGAGTGAGCTGTCTTGGTTGGGAAAGATGCTCTTGTTTATTTTCCCGCTTAGCAAGCTTCACATACATGGTCTTTGTCATATTTTTGATGTGGTAGACCTTCGACCAGTTTGTCTTTGACCAGCTTGTTGATTGATTTGAAGTTGAGGTGTCTTAAGCGTTTGTGCCATAACCAGCTGGTGGAAGAGCTTGGTGCAGTTACAAGACATATGTCAGTCTGTTCATTTCATTGTACAATGTACAATCTGTCCTGCAAAATTCCGGTAAGAAGAATTTCTTCTCCTTCCAATTTCTTTACTAGACATTTATTAGCGGTAAATTCTACTCTTTTATTATTAGCACAAAATTGACTAATAGAGAATAGATTGTGATTTAAGCCTTCAACATAGGACACATTTTGAATGATTGTGTTACCAATATGGAGATTGCCAGAACCTCGTGTATATCCTTTTGAGTCACCTCCAAAGGTTACAATCGGTCCATTACTTTCTTTGTAATTGGATAACAACTTTTTATCGCCTGTCATATGCTTTGAACATCCGTTGTCTAGTATCCATACTGTGCCCCGAGCTGTGTGTCTTCTTCTACTCGATTTCATATCCTCATTATTGTCGAGTCCGGTGTCATGACCCATGAGGCCTTCATCCCATTCGAGATCCAGCTCATTTGCTACAAAGGCTTCATCGTTGTCGGATGAGCTATCCGTTAATGTGCTTGGAGCAGCTTGTTCTTCAGCAAGCATAGCTTTACGTTGTTCTCTAAGCTTTTTGTCTCGCTTGTTTCTGAGCTCTTCTCTTTCTATCTTTGAGATATCTGGACAATCTGTCTTAAAATGACCTTTCCTACCACACTTGAAACAAGAGAATTCAGACATGTCAGCTTTAATATATGAGGAGTTAGTTTTCACTTCACTTTTCCTATCGGGTCGATCTCCCGATCGATCTCTTCTTTTGAAGTTTCGATTGTTATCTTTGTAGAGACGCTTGTATCGGTTTGCCCTTAGCTCCATCTTCTGGAATCGTTGAGCCATGAGCGAGTATTCTTCAAAGTAGTTCTTGGTGGGGTAGTTTTCATCATCAGAACTTGATGAATCTTTTACCACCACAACAGGTGCAGACTTCCTTTCCACTTCCTTTTCTTTTAACTTTGCTTTGAAAGCAGTTTACTTTTCTTTTATTCTTGCAACAGGTGGTTTGCTAAGAGAAGAGTTAGAGTGACCATGAATACGATTAATTTCGTACTCATTGCCCGTTAGTAAATCAAATAGTGCATCAATAGTAAGAGAGTTGAACTCTGGCATCATGGGATGCATAGCAGAATATATTTCCCAGCTAGTAGGTAGAGCTCGGATGATTTTGAGATTCTTTTCACGTTGTGTGTATTTTTCTATGTCAATAGCGTCAATCTCTATTAGGATTTCAGTGAACCTGTTCTTCATTTGAGCAACGGTTTCTCCTTGCTTCATTTTGAATTCTTCGTACTTGTTACATGCTATGGACAGTTTATTTTCTTGGATCACATCGGATCCCATGCTTATCTCTCGCAGTACATCCCACATCTCTTTTGCTGTTTTGAGACGTCGGATTTTAGCTAGGTAGATTCCCTTAACTGTGCTGGAAATCAATCCTTTTGCATAGTCGTCTAGACTTGCTCCTTTCTTTTCCTCCATTGTGTAGACATCCATGTCCTTTTCCTTTTCGACTAGTTCAACGGTGGGAGTGGGTGCAGTTCCATCCTTTATCTCAGCAGAATGTTTGTGCATGATTTTGATCGGACCATTGGTGATGTTGGTCCCGAAAGAGCTAGATTGGTGTATGGGGGGGGGGGGGGAATACACCAATTCAAACTTTTTAGGTTTTCTTGTTCAAAGTTCAAGTATAAGGTTTAAGCACACTTTTATAAATAAAGATAGCTTAGGTTAGCTTAGGGTTTCTTCTTGTGCAGAAGAAACAACTTAGCTCAAATAAACCTTAGGTGAAAAGAAACACTTAATAAGATTAACTTTAAGAAAGTTAACCTTGATTAATGTTGTGTGCGGAATTCGGTGGTTAATGCTCTTTGTAGTTAGAAACGTTTTCTTTAGTCAATCTTTTAACACAACCAAGTTAATGCAAGATTATGAAGGATATGATAATGAAGTAAAACAGAAAGTAAGAACACAAGGTATTTAACGTGGTTCGGGATAAACTTTCCCTAAGTCCACGGCTCGATCAAAACTAGATCGAAATCTACTATGTCTCCTTTCTTTTTACTCGTTGAGTACGAGCCTCAAGCTTTATCAAAACTAGATAACAACTTGAGATTACACTTCTTAGATTGAAGAACTACAATCTAAATCTTACAAATCTTGGATCAAAACTAGATCCTAACTTAGGTTTTGTAAACAACAAATTTCCAGAAAACTATCTTCAAAAGAATAATAAAGCACTCAGAGAATTCTAGAGCTTGAAGGAGCGCTTTTAGAGCTTTGAATATTTGAAGATATTTGAGCAGAGTTTGAGCTTTGTAATCGTGAATTCCCGTTCTCGTTCCTGGAGGTGAAGGTGGTATTTATAGCCTTTTTGAAGAAAACTATCCGTTGGAGAAGAAGATGTCCTTCTTCATCGCATTAATGACTGCATTAAATGCATGGCAGTGTTGTTAAAGCACGCGCTGTCAAAATGAGAGTGGTTACCACCTTTCATGAGATTTCCCAATGTATTGCCATACTGGGAATGATTCACCGTACTGGAATTTTGATATTCTTGTACTTCATTCCTTAAAGCATGTTGTTGATGTGACAATACAAGGAGTGGTTGACTTGTGACAAATTTAGATATGTCGGCAGTCCACCGTAGTTACTGTGAGGAGAAGCTTGAATTTTGATGTTATCCCAGCTCGTTGTCCTTAGTGTTGTAACTTCATCTCATAATCCATTGACTGATGCGACCAGATCGTTTTTGGTATAAAAACGATTTGCATATGTATGGTAGAGATGATAAAATCGTTTTTGAAACAACACGATCTTGAGCTTAGCAGTTGGTTGATGTATTCCTTGTGAACGAGCTGCTTCATCCTCTTATGATGACTTGAACGATCTGCTATATGTAGATTAGGAGCAGCGGGCTGTTCCTCCTTTTTGGACGAGCTGCTCAAATGCTTGTAAAATATAACAAGCACATTTTTAATCCTACGAAATATCTAATTCTAGTCTAGAGAACCAGATCGTTATAAGTCAACTCGAAAACTTCAAGTTACTTTTACATTTGTGATCTGTTGAAATGTGAACTACAAATAGAAACCATAAACAAGTGACAGCGAGCTGCTTATATGGGAAGCATATCGTTATTTAATACATAAAAACGATCTGCTCCTTATATTAACAGCTAGCTGACTTACAAGAGAGAAACTTGATATCATAGTAATCATTGTGTCCAGGATACCTTTAACTAGAATAATACAGATCGTTATTTGTGTACTAAAACGATCTGCTTCTTTTACACTAAAGATAATCCTTAATAGATGACAATAACTATTTGGTTTCAAAAACATCTAAGTGTAGTTTCGAGAAACATTATCAAAACAAATATAAATTCATGGGGTTCCCAACAATTTCCCCCTTTTTGATGATGTCGAAACCTACACAAATATTATCTTCTTTTTTTTTAAATATGAAGATTTAGTATTGCGCAGTTATTATGAATAGAAATAAATTGACAATCATAAAACATTGCCTGGACAAAGAGATATTGTCATCAGGTTGTTTTTCAAAATAAACATTCATACTTTATTGATCAAGCAGGATTTTACAAAATACATTTGTGACAGTTCGCAGCTAAATCAGAAAGAATGTTTTCATGGTTGAGATTGTCTCCTTTGTTGTTCAGCTAGCTGCTGCCTTCTTCTCTCAACCATCTCTCGCTGTCTTAGTTCGGAGGGTACTCCAAAACTTGCGTAAATTCCATTAAAAATCCTCCGGTAGTCTTTATTGTTGAAATCAATGGGATAACCCATTAGCTGTGCAGATCGATTTATGGCGTTCAAAACTGCTGTGTGATCGACCTCAGTGGTTCCAGGAATTCTTGGATATAGAAGTGTCGTTTTCTTTGGTGCAGTGAGTGGATGATTGTGCATTGCAGATTGTCTATGTAAATATTCCATGAAGGTTTGATTCTTGTGCTGCTTTAAGAATTCTTTGAACAGTTCGTCCATATTTCCACCTTGCATGTCTTCATTCATCAGATAGTAATGTTGCACCACAAACTCTTTTATCAATTGATTCCATCTCGCTGCTTTCTTTGCGTGTAGCCAAGTGAGATTTTGAGCATCTTTAAGTTGGTATTTTTCAAAGAATTTGAATACCGGATTAGTTGGCTCTTCTTCTTCTTCATCAGGAGATTCATCCTTTTCATCTAAGGCTCCAGTCACTCCTTGCCTTTGCTTCTCGGCCCTCCATAGTTTTCTGAATTCTGAATCAGCGATCTGCTCAGCTGTGCATCCATCCAAAAACATTTCTTTATTTTCATCATCTTCAGTCATGACCTTCTTCCCTTTACGGTCTGCTACCTTTTTTGCCTTTTCTTCATTCTCTTTTTGCAATTGCTTGGCTTCGGCAATCTGTTTGGCAGTTAGCTTTTTCTTTGCAGCAGCTTGTTTCTTTTTTATTTGAGGAGCAGCGGGCTTGACACTTTTCTTCACTTCCCCCTTTTCGACATCAGCAATAAAGTCCTTTGAGATTATGAGTCGGAGGGATGCGATTTCATCACGTAGCGCTTGGAATTGTGCTTCAGCATTTTCTTTATATTGGAGGAAAGCGGAGATATTGCCATTAACTTCATCAAACTGTTTGGTGGCTTCCTTGATGTGAGATCCAAAATTTACAGCCAGCGCGCTGTGAGCGACTTTCATGTCAGTGATGGTTTTATTGATCAAGAAGATTTCATTTCCAGAAGCAACATCTTCCTCTATCAAGGCTTTGGGCAGCTGGTCCTTAAGCAGTGTGGGCAGCGCGCTCTTAACAACATTTGGAATGGTGGTTTTCTCCATATCTTCATACTGTTTCTCCACATGTTTCTTGACTTCTTCCACCATCTTTCCACCAGCTGCATTCATCTTTTCTTCAAAAGTTTTGGCTTCCTCTTGAAGTGCAGCAATCTTGTTGTTGGTTTCTTCCTTGTACTTGTCAAAAACTTCTCGATCACTATTCAAAACTTTATGCAGCTCGCTTCCCAACTTGGAATCTGCGAGCTGGGCATTTTGTTCAACCTTGTGGAGTGCGCTCTCAGCAGCAGAGAAAACAAAGTTCGCCAATGCAGCAGATCGATTGTTGATTCTTTCGTGAATGAGTGTGCTGAGTTGATCTGCTGACATTTGAGAACCAAGGTTTGAAGAGAGTAATTCCTCCGAAGTGTGGAGTTGAAACCCATCGGGTGCTGTACCATGAGTGAAAAATTTCTTCTAAGTGTTTGGTAGTGGTTTCAACTTCTTGGATTGGGGCAGTTGGTTCCAAGATTGATGCTGTTTCCGCCATCACATCAGATTGTTCTTTAGGTATGTGCTCAACAGTGGGCTTGGAAGAGGGAGTGACATCAGGGTTTCCTCCTTCAACCTTCTCTTCAAAATTAAACACATCATCAAACTCACCCGACTGCAAATCTACTACCGAGTTGTAAAAATCTCGTTCATCTGTGTAGAGGGGAGCAAGATCGACATTGACTGTGGCAGCTTCCTCTTTCATCTTCGTTAGCACGTAGCTTCAAAAGTACTGCTTTGCATCCGGTACATCAAGAAAACCAAAATATTATTGCAGTCGGTTTTCTTCAACTTTCAGTTCGCTGATTGAAAACAACAGAAGAATTGCTTCCAAAATATAGAATTTGCAGTCCCGTATTTCCAAGTAAGTTTGGAATCTCTGGGCCATCTCAAATGTAGCTGGGGTAAGCTTGATGCCAGGTAGTGATTTGAGTACCAAGTCAGTGGCATTTTCCTTTAATTGTTGAAAGAGTAGTTGGGCTCCTTTCACTCTTTCTTCACCGTCATCAGCTAGCTGCTCGTGAGTATTAATCTCAACTTCAGCTTCATCTATCTCTAGAGCAGGGGGCTCCATCAATTTGTCGATGGTTGCATCCAACTCATCCTCCAATTTCCGAGCAGTTGGTTTGCTCTTGGTTTTCTTTGGTTTCTTGACTTCTCTAGCAGCAGCAGCTGGTTTGGGATTACCAACTGTCTTCCTCTTTGCTGGTCGATCTCCTGCAACTGCTTCCTTTTCTTGTGCGGCTGCTGCTGCTGCACCAACTATTTCTGGTTTCTTTGTTGGTATCTCCCATTCGGGATTTGATTTTCTGACCCGAATCAGTGCGTCCTTCAGCTTTTCATCACTGACTTTGAGAAAAATTTGAGAGGCGATGCCCAAAGACATTTCCATCTGATGACGGGTCCTAGGTAGTATCCAATCCTTGCTGAAATCATCTGATTTATGCCACTTATTCTTCTGGTAGAAACCAGCAATAATAGTGCTAAGTTTGGTGGAAAGTCGGAGAGGTCGTTTGATGTTGATACTTGTGTAGTTTCCATCATCATTTTGTTGTATAATGATCTGTTGTTCTTCATCCACGATGAGCTTCAACAGCGATCTTGCCCAGTTTATCTTTAGATTAAGCAGTACTGCAGCCATGACTTTGAGCTTCCCTGCGGTGACTGAGTCAAATGTACCCAGGTGACCAAGAAATACCTTTTGAATGTAATCAAGGAGTAGTCTGTAACTGGGTAGAATGAGTGCCCGATTGAAAGCTTTTCCCGTCCATGTAAATGAATGCGCAAGAATTATGTCAAGAGTTCTTTGAATATGGTCATCAGTGACCTCTTCAATCACAAGATCTCCTTCATCAGCCAGATGATAGGTTTGCATAATCATTTGAATAACTGGAGTGCGGACATTTTCCTCCTTCGTCTTTCCAAGGGGTATCTCCACTGTATATTCATCTCTATCATCCACTGGTCCCGAAAGAGCTAGATTGGTGTATGGGGGGGGGGAATACACCAATTCAAACTTTTTAGGTTTTCTTATTCAAAGTTCAAGTATAAGGTTTAAGCACACTTTTATAAATAAAGATAGCTTAGGTTAGCTTAGGGTTTCTTCTTGTGCAGAAGAAACAACTTAGCTCAAATAAACCTTAGGTGAAAAGAAACACTTAATAAGATTAACTTTAAGAAAGTTAACCTTGATTAATGTTGTGTGCGGAATTTGGTGGTTAATGCTCTTTGTAGTTAGAAACGTTTTCTTTAGTCAATCTTTTAACACAACCAAGTTAATACAAGAGTATGAAACTTCTTCAATTTTCAGGGCATGTATCGATCTGGTTCTGAGAAGGGCATCAAGGACATAGAACTCTTTGTCCTTGATGAGCAAGAGGAATTTGATGTAGAAGTTGGTTGGAATGGATTCTCATTAGGATTTTCTTCTGGATTTGAATTTTCAGATTGATTATCATCTGCAATGACTGTTTCATTGCTTGGTGATCTGTTTTCATCCAGATCATGTAGTGTTGTTCCCCCTTGCTGTATGATTTCTTCAGCAATAGGTGAAGTGTTAATCTCTTCTTCATCAATTTTTGAATTCCAGATAAGGATATCTTCAAAGTAATAGTTCATTCATCCTTCTTGTAGTCATCTAGTTTTCTTTCTGTTTTTCATCTAGTGATCTGTACTCAACAATAGACTCATCAAAAACAACATGAGGTATTACCTCCACAATATGAGAGTTCTTATTGTAGACTCGATATGCTTTACTAACATCAGAATATCCTAAGAATATTCTAGGGTCAGTTTTACTATCAAAAGTCTTCAATTGAGATTTCTCATTATTATGTATGTAACACAAACATCCAAAAGTTCGAAAGTAAGAAATCTTAGGCTTTCTGTTGTTCCAAATCTCATATGGTGTCTTTCCATATCTGAGTGTATGGATGATCTGTTTTGAGTATAGCAGGCTGTGTAAATTGACACCAGATGGGAGATGGATACAAGATCATCCACCAGAACAGATCGTTGGGAACCCATCAGATCGTGTGAAAACTAGAAGGATGCATGGAGAAAGTGCACTGTTAAGCTGTTATCTCTCGCGCATTGAACCATCTGATGCACATGAAGCATTACAAGATGCAGACTGGATAACAGCAATGCAAGAAGAACTCAATGAGTTCAAAAAGAATGAAGTCTGGTATCTCGTGGACAGACCCAAACACCAAGGTGTGATTGGTGTAAAATGGGTGTTCAAAAATAAACGGGATGAGAATGGTGAAGTAGTCAGAAATAAAGCCAGATTAGTAGCTAAAAGCTATAATCAACAAGAAGGCATTGATTTTGATGAAACATTTGCACCCGTAGCCAGATTAGAAGCAATAAGGCTATTCCTAGCATATGTTGCACACAAGAGATTCAAGGTATATCAGATGGACGTCAAAAGTGCTTTTCTAAATGGTATCCTTGAAGAAGAAGTTTATGTGGAACAGCCACCTGGATTTGAAGAAGCAGATCCAAACCAGAAAGTATACAGACTGACAAAAGCAGTCTATGGTCTTAAACAAGCTCCTAGAGCTTGGTATGAGACACTTTCTACATTCCTACTAGAATCTGGTTTCAGAAGGGGATCTGTTGACAAGACCTTGTTTATCATCAAAGTCAAAGAAAACATCCTCCTAGTACGGATCTACGTAGATGATATCATATTTGGATCTCAATCCACCTATCTATGTGACAAATTTGCTGAACTTATGAAAAATAAGTATCAAATGTCCATGATGGGAGAAATGAGTTTCTTTTTAGGACTGCAGGTCAAGCAACTACCAGATGGTATCTTCATTAATCAAACAAAATACATCAACAATCTGCTAACCAAATTTGGGTTGAAAGATAGTAATCCAGTGAAAATCCCAATGCAGACTAATGGGAAAATTGATCCTGATCCAGAAGGGAAACCAGCTAACATTACACAATACAGAGGGATCATAGGATCACTACTATACCTAACTGCCAGTCGACCTGACATCACATTTGTAGTAGGTGTATGTGCAAGATACCAAGCTAATCCTAAAGAGTCTCACATGAAAGCAGCTAAAAAGATATTAAGATATCTTAAGGGAACAGCCCACTTAGGATTATGGTACCCATGTGAAGACAACTTTGAGCTAATTGGATACACAGACTCAGATTATGCTGGATGCAAGTTAGACAGAAAGTCTACTTCTGGTACATGTCAATTTTTAGGAAGCAAACTGGTCTCTTGGTTCTCAAAGAAACAGACATCTGTTGCCACATCAACCACAGAGGCAGAATATATGGCAGCTGGAAGTTACTGTGCACAAATATTGTGGTTAAGACAACAGCTTAAAGATTATGAGATTGATGTCAAGGAAATACCAATCTTCTGTGATAGCTCAAGTGCTATAGCTATCACACAGAATCTTGTTTTGCATACCAGATGCAAACATGTGGACGTGAGACATCATTTTATAAGAGATCATGTTGACAGAAAACATGTACAGATCGAGAAAATACACACCGAAGTGCAGAGAGCAGACATACTCACTAAAGCATTACCAGAAGAAAGAAGAAAGATTCAAGATGCTTTGTGGAAAATTAGGACTATTAAATCTGGAAGATAGGACCAGATTAGCCTAATACAGATTGATAAAGTAAATAGATCAAGTCAATTCCAACAGGGAATTAAGACCATATCACCAAAAGACAAATTAATAAAGACCAGATTAACATAGACCAGATTATCAGAGAGCATATCATGTAACATTCCAACTGGAAATTGACACCAGATCACTAAGTGCATATCAATGGTCAAACAGATTAATCAAATTCCAACCGGGAATTATTAAACAAAACATCATACAACATTGATGTTCAAAGTTGAGAATGGCATAAACAGATCGACGATATCAACATCAGTTCATTAAGAGAGAGATCGATATGTACCAGATCACTTGATGCCACGTGGATATTAAATTAATATTTCTTATTTATTATCCCATTACTTGGTTAAGGAGGAAAAGTCAACTATATACGACGACTAATTATACCATATATCTAAATTCTGACATCAGATATCCAATCTTTTATTTTTGTGATGATTGATACTATGTTTGGGAACTGTGATTAAGAAGATATTTACCAAACCAAGAAAAAGGAGGCTTTTCGACAGTGCAAAACAAACACGCGCCACTCCTCAACCCCACGATCAAAAGCGCGTGCATCATACGATCAATAGAGGCTGTAATAGACTGTAAACCTAAAACATGGAAAGGCGGGAAAAGCTGAAAAAGGGAAGAATTTCTCAATATTTTATTATTTTACTTATCCTCTCTTTCGTTTATATATTTGATAAGTCGTTTCATCTATCACTTTACACTTATATTTCTCGAAACACATAGCAAAATTTCCTAGCCTCCAACTCTCTCTACCTTCAAAAATCACTCTGTTTTAGCAAATATGACACCCAAATCATCTGTTTTTCTTGAGCAAGCAAACTTCCCGAAACCATACTTTCATCAAGACCTTTTCGCAGTTCTTGACACCTTCGGGTTTCATAAACTGGACAAGGCATTCGATCTTGTTCATCGCTGCAAAGGTTCAATATTTATGAGTTGTTTCTATTCTTAACTGCTTTGTATCCTGCTTGTTATGAAAAACTCTCGAACCTGTATTGAAAATTGTCTTTAATCTATTGCATATATATGTTGACTTGGACTATGCTTAAACTGTTATATTCTGCAAACTGCTATTGAGCGCTAATACTTCATTGATGGAAAGATAGTGCTCACATCTGTTCCTTTGATTTCTTTGTAGGATTTCACAATATAATCACCACTCATCCTGTCCACTTCTTACCCAAAGAAGTCGCCGCTTTCTACCTCTCGTGGCAGGGAGAGAAGGGTGGAATTGAAGCTACCATTAGGGTTAGCAAGGGGAACAACATCAGTAATACACAACGTCATAAATATCGTCAATGACGCTTATAAGTTAAAGGATGAAGGGATTAGCCTCGGAGAAATCACTGAGGAAGAACTCCAAGAAGCAGTTGAGCTGGTGATGGTAGTGCCCATGCATTACACTAACAAGATGTTCCAACGGGCACTACTCGCTCCCGAATTCAAAATAATCTTTGAATTTGTCCAGCGAATCTTTTTGAACCACAATGGTTCGTATGACCAGGTCACCCCAAAAAAATTCAGAATTCTGGCTGCTGTATTGCTCAATTTACCAGTCAACTGGAGTAGAATTCTTTTCGATCTCTTGGCGAAGGAAGCCAAGATGATCATGTTTGTAAGAGGAGGTACCCCCGGGATAGAAGTGAAGAGGAGCAGCTTAAGGCACTCCACAAAAATCAGTTTCATGCTGGAATCCTTCTTCCCCCAACACAAATGGGACAATTCTGTGGAATTCAACGCCAGATTGAAGTTCCCAAAGGATCAGCACCAGATCGAAATATCGATGGGCATTTCAGCTAATCTTATCTCTAGGGTGAAAGACCCTGTGCATGCCAATGCACTGATGGAGATGGGAAGCTCGAATCCCATCTGGGTTCCTCCATCTGCACCAACCGAGAAGTCAACTAAGTCAAGAGTGACAAAGGAGAAACCAGCAGAGAGGACTCCCTCCAAAAGAGTGACCAGGAGGGCAAGTTCTATTGACACTGATACCTCAACAGCAGCCCAGCCACCCAAACCCAAACGCAGACGACTTCATAAACTAGTTGATGAAGTTCAGTTTGAAGAACCTGCTGCTGCAGAAACCATTCTCCCTCAACAGGAGGTTGAGGAGGAAGAGGTCTTGGTGGGTGGACCACCAGAGGACATAGAACCTATCTCATCCTTGGACCCAGACCAGGTCAAGAATTTCTCCCCAGCTCACACTGCAAGTCCATCGTCTGCAGAACCACTTGAGCAGATCGATGAGGATACAGAAGGAGAAGATACATCATCTGGTGAGGATGAAGACCAGAAAAAGGCTGAATCAGTCGTCAAACTACTTGAGGCAGAAGCAGATCGAGCTGTACTCAAGAGATTTCCAGGCATCCAGCTCACTCTTCAGAGCTATGATGCAGCAAAAAGAGTACAACTGCTGCTTCTCATCAAGGACAAGGAATTCTACGTCCTGGATGCTCTGCTCAAGGTCAAGTCAATAGATGCTCTCAAAGCGGAAGAAGCTACTTTCTTAAACACCTTCGGAGTCTCTTCCATTACAGAACTGAGAGAATCATTTCCCCAAGACATACTATCAATATCCCAGCACGAAGCCAACGAGTTACAGATCGATCTGAGATCTTTGTATGAAAAGGCTAGCATGCTGCAATTCTTTAAGAGTGTAACTTATGAAGAAGAAGAAGATGAAGAGATTGGAGAAAGAGAAAGGGTTGAAGTTGAATCATCTGATGCTCACCAACTGGGTGCAGCCACAACAGAAACAGACCCAGATCAGCACTTGGCTGATGCTAGAGAGCAACCAGTAAACCCCACTGCACAGGCTGAGGGGGAACCAGCCCATAAAATCACCACTCAAAGTGCAGTGGTTGATCAAGTTCCAGCAGAACATGAACCAGTTGGACAGCGGGTGGGAGGCATACAGACAGATGACATCTATACCCTTGCTGTCGCAGCTACAATGGACGAGCATGTGGAAATGACATCCTTGGAGGATATATTGATGACCCAGCATCAATCCCTATCCAATACTCAAGTCAGGGACTTAATTTCCAACAAGGTGGATCAATATATGTATGGTACTCTCACCACAGTTCAAGATGAAGCCACTCGCATTCTCACTGAGTTCAACAACCATCTGAAAAATCATGTTGACCAGGTTGACTCAGACTTGAGAAGGGTGTGCCGATTGAAGTTGGAAGAATTAAGCAAGAAGATGGACGACGATCGATCTGCTGCAGAGGAGAGAAAAGTGCAGATCGATCAGACTCTCGGCTCAATGCAACTCAAGGTCAATGAGATGTACAAGATCATTTCTGAGTTTGCAAAGCATGAGAAGGATATGGTGCATACAATTGTCAAAGAACAGACTGATGGAATAGCAGTAGATGTGGTGAAAGAGGCAAATGCTCACACAAGAGCCTTGTTTAGACAGTTTGAAGCAGATGGAAAGAATTTTGTAGAAAGAAAACTGAGCGATCTGCGCTATCCATCCAAACTGATGATTGATGCCTTCTTTGACGAAATTGGAATTATAAAAGACGATCAAGAAGGATACAAACCTGATCTGCTCTCAGCAAAGACATCCCTCCAAAAGCAGATAGATGACTCCAATCTCAACATCACATCACTGCTTACACAAAAGGTTGAATCAGAGAAAGAGCTCAATGCAATGAAGGAAGAGATCACTTCCCTACGGGCACTCATTAACATGATTGTTGATGATGTTGAAAAGGGGGAAGGTGTGAAGGGAAAGAAGTCCACTGCTGCAAAGGGGAAGGAAAAGGAGAAGGCTCAACCTGAGCAGCAGATTGCATCACAAACAACCAGCCCACCATCTGCACCATCACCTGCTCCATTTGCTCATACTCAAAAATCCAAATCTTCCAGCAGATCGAGCCAACCTCAAAAGAAAAAGAAAAGAACTGGATCCAGTTGGCCTTCTGCGCTCCTCATATCAACTGGAGAAACCAACTGGGTTCCAGATCATCTAAGAGATGAATGGGAAGGACTCAAGAATGCTTTTGTCATGTGCCGATATTTTCTAAAGGAGCTGCATACATCGAGGGAACACTCGATGAAACATTTCAACGCTATCTGGATATGAATGAGGCAGCGGACTTGGTAGAAGAGATAAGAAAGGCTGCTGCAAAGGCTAACATCAAGATCACTGCTCCAGAGAAAGAGTTCAGAGCCTGCCCAACCATACCAGAGACTGATCTGCCCGACAAAACATTTTTGCTCACTTTCATAAACCAACTGGCGGAGAATAGAGGCTACAAGGTTGATGCAGAAGACCCTGACTACATAAGGATGAGAGAAGGTGTTTATGAAAGTGTGCAGCTGATCTCGGATGAGACAAGGACAAAGATGAAGAGACAGCAAGAAGAAAGAAGGAAGAGCAGATAGATAATCATTTCTCACATCCCTCACTATCTGTAATTCTTATTTCTTACTTTGATGAACTGTAATCTCTATTTGCCTCTTATATATGGAAGTTCTTTGAAGTTTCTGATGACAACATCTTATTGTCCAGAACACATATAAACTGCTTTAAATCGTTATATCCTAATAACGAAACATGATCAAACTGGCAATCAAACCAGATCACTCTTGAAAGAGTTATTAGGACATAACTGTAAAGTGTGATTTCAACATCATCAAAAAGGGAGAAATTGTTGGGAACCCCAATATATTTAGTTTTGATGATGATCTTTCGAAACACACTTAGCTGTTTTAGATTTTAAACCGTTCTACGTGTAAAACAGATCACTAGATATAAAGTGAATCCTGTTATAGAACAGATTAGGAGATGACTTGATATGTAAAGGAAAAATTCCTATAGAAGTCAAGCTCAACTTAGTATAGGATGAAGGTCAAGATTTCACTCCAAAAAGAATCGATCTTCTGTAACAGACAGCGACTAGATCGATATCTGCAGCGAGGCACCAGATCGATTGAGTCATCAATCCACCAGCAGACATCATCCTACACATCATACCACCTTGCCACGTTATAGATTGAAGTCTATCCAACAGGGATTGGAAAGAGAATCTTCAATTTACACAAAGAAGGAAAGAAACCGTTGGCAATCTGCTTTCCATAAACTAAAGATTGAGTCAACGTTTTCTACAAGGCAAAAAGAGATATGATGGACATCATTGATTGGTAATATTCCATCAATCACACGCCAATCAACAACGGATAGAATTTTTAATTCAATGCCTATATAAACTTGAAGTTCAAAATCTGGAAATACAAGAAACACGCGCGCTACACTGAATTATATTTTTCAAACTTTCATTGTTCCAGACTTAGAGCTTCAAGAACTATGATTCTACATTACACCAACCCATCTCGATTGAAGTCTGTCTTGCCGAGAGGAAGCAAATCACCTTGCTAGTAGGTTTCTAGTGGTAACGTAGAGGTAATTTGTTGTAAAGGGACACGACCCTTACTTCGTGCATAAGTATCTCTCTAGTTTTGATTGATACTTGTGACTCGTTCTCCACGAGTATAAAGAAGCAGAGTATCCTAGTAGTGGATAATCTGGTCTAGTTTGGACCAGATCGTGGACGTAGGGAATTCCCGAACGACGTTAAACAACTGTGTCATTTACTTCCTTGCATCTTTACCTTTCAGTTGTTTATTATTCTAACCTTCTGCACTATCATATAAAACTACATATCAATCAATCTGCTTAACGATCTGACTATCCTTAAAAAGGGTTTTCTTATAAGAGCACTCATTTAATCCACCATATTTCCGCACACACAACACTCAGAAAGTAATAAGATCACTCTTATTATTGACTAAGTGTCTTTCACTAAGAGAGCAATCTGTTTGGACTTAACTGTGATCGATCTGTGTATCAATCTGTTAAGTCATCTGCCGAGCAATTTCTTATACAGAATAGCTTGAACTCTCTGATAATTTGTCAAGTAAACTGAAAAGTTTGTATTTGATGTATTCCCCCCCCCCCCTCCCCATACACCAAACCTTGCTCTTTCGGGACCAACAGAAATATAACAGGTAATGATATTCCCATCATCATCAATTTTAGATAAGGAGTGAATTTGAGATGGATGGAATCTCTCTATTCCATCGTTCTTATGATTCTTCTTGATAGGTAGTGTCCTGTTGACATTCTTTTTATGAGCTCGATCTGTTTCTGTGTAACAGGATGGTTCATTCTTCGTTTGATAGTACTGTCTGTTCATGGTCTCTTTCATGATCATCTTTTGGGGATGACCTTTCTTGTTTTTCAAGTTTTTCACTTGATCTGGTATTTGTTTCCTTTCTGGTACAAAGTTTATGGTACTAGAAGATTTTTCTGAGTGGCCTGGATATCCTAATCCAGATGTGCCCTGTTGTTGCAGATTGATTAGCAACTTAGCACGTTCATCACTCTTGTAAATCATCTCTTTCCCTTTCTTTATCTTCTCTTCAGCAACGCAGTTTCTTGTAATAAGATCCTTCACTTTTGAATTCAATGAATGAATCTCACTGTCTTTTCCCTTGATCTATTCTTCCAAATCGTTTATTTTAGCAACGAATTGCGTGTTTGCTATGCTCAGTATCTCTTCTGATTTCTTCAATCTGTCATTTTCTTCTACAACTTCTCTAAACAGTCTCTTGATGCTGGAATAACTTTTGAACATCTCATTTACTTCTTCCCAAGAGTAGTCAGTTTGATCTTCATTATCCTGTTCCAGATTGATATCATTTGAGGAATTGGAATAGCATGAATTTACCTCGACTTCATCCAGACCGTTATCTAGTCCCACATAGCATTCATCCCAACCTTCTTCGTCATTAGCAAAGAAGGCTTCATCATTTTCTGATGAGCTATCTGAGAAGTGACTCGAACTGCTTGATTCTTGTTCAGCTAACATGGCTTTTCGTTCATGTTTGAGTTTTCAATCTCTCTTTGTTCTCAATTCTTCTCTTTGGCTTTTGGATAAATCAGGACAGTCTGTTTTGAAGTGACATGTTCTGCCACAACCAAAGCATGTATAATCTATAGGGTTAGATGTTTTAGAGATTTTACCAGTCTGCTGTTTTGATTCTTCCTTGTTATCAGATCGATCATTGTCACACTTCTTGTAGAATTTATTTTTGTTATCTTTATAGAACTGTCTGTATTTCTTCGATCTGATCTCCATCTTGTCCATACGTTTGGCTATCATTGCAAACTCTTTTAACAGTTTGTCATAGCCTTTTTCTTCATCTGGCAGTGAAGATTCAGAAGGTTCATCTGATTTGCTCTTTGCTTTGAAGGCTACTTCTTTTTCCTTCTTCGAGCTGCTTTCTGCATTTTTAGACAAATGATTTGGTCCACGAATTCTCTGTATATCGCATTCATGACCTTCAAGGTGATCAAACAACGCTTCAGTGGATAGTTCATTGAATTCTCTTAGTACTTTCATATTCTTCTCTCGTTGAGTATATTTGTTCTTATTGAATGCTGATATCTCAAGAAGGATTCTAGTGAATCTTATCTTCATTTGTTCTATTGTCTCGCCTGGTTTCATCTTGAATTCATCATATTTGTTACAGGTGAGAGACAGCTTGTTCTCAATCATTACTTCAGATCCTAGACACAAGTCTCTTAGGGCTTCCCACATCTCTTTGGCAGTATCCAGATCTTGGATTTTGGCCAGATGTACCCCTTTGACTGTGCTGGAAATGATCCCTTTAGCAAAGTCATCCAGATTGGCTTCGCGGCGTTCTTCTGCAGTGTATTTTCTTGGATCTTTGGGAACTATCTGTGTAGTTACACCAGTTGCATTGGTTACTGTCACTTCTTCAGTGATCTGTAGTGGACCTTCTTCAATAACTTTCCACATCAGATAGTGATGGGCTTTGAGTGCCATCTTGATTCTGAAGCTCCATTCTCTATAACCTTGGATGGAGAATTCTTCACAAACCCTGACAACATATGATTCCATAGCAGATAGTATGCACGTGAATGAAAATAGGTTTTCTTAGATCTATTCAAGTTGACCACGCAGCTATTAACCTTGTGAAACAAAACAATGGTCGTGTGAACCACAGCTCTGATACCACTTGTTGGTCCCGAAAGAGCAAGGTTTGATGAATGGGGGGGGGGGGAATACACCAAATACAAACTTTTCAGTTTACTTGTTAAATTATTAGTGAGTCCAAGCTATTCTTATTTAAGAAATTTCTCGGCAGATGGCTAACCAGATTGATACACAGTTCAATACCAGATTAGTCCAAACAAATTGCTCTCTAGTGAAAACACTTAGACAATAATAAGAGTGATCTTATTATTTTCAAAGTATTGTGTCACTACAAGAAATTCGCTCATAGATAATGGCGAAATACCATTATCTATACGTGCAAAAATGTGTTAAATATACTGCTGTAATCTATGTGCACACGCTCATAGATAACGCTCGACACCGTTATCTATTCTTTAAATAGATAACGGTTTAGAATGTAAACATAACGCAATATACCTGTTATCTATATACACTTTACATAACAGTACAAACCGCTATCCATTCATACTTTTATGTAATCTATTGTACACTTAGATTACATTTTTGTTCCACGTACATAACGATTTGTTAGCGTAATCTATTTAAAGGTATATATATCGGTTGTAGGCGTTATGTAATGTATTTTATACGCTTTGTATTGTTAGTTTAGAAAGCGCTTCTTAATCATATAGATAACAGTTGTTTGCCGTTATAAAATGCTTGTAAAATATATTATGTATTTTTCTTTAGATTACACTTTTTGTCACTTAGATAACGATTCTGTATCGTTATCTTAAATATTCAAATTTCTTATCATTCAATTTATATTTAAAAAATAACAATTAATAATATAACGAAAGACACAAAATAATATCATATTAAACCTGTTTAAAATATATTCTACCATGCAAATATTCAACAAAAGTATATACAAGCCAAATATAGCAAATGCGCTTGAAACAAAAGTATACTCATTTTATAAGTCATAGTTCGTCTTTACAATGCACCTAAATGTAATTCGAATCCTTCCCTTTTGCTTCAATGTAAGTCGAATCCTTCCCTTTTGCTTCTCCTCTTTTGCAATTTCTATGCTTTTAATTAACTATTTTATAATTATTGTTATTTTTTAATTATTTTTAATTAGGTTATATATGTGATATAATTATACATAATTAACTAATTAAGTTGAATTAATTAGGGTATTTTATTAATTATAGTAGGTTGAGTTATGTTAAGTAGGATATTATTAGAGTATTTTATTTATGCTATTTACTTAAGGTTTAATTATTTTATTTGTTAATATATATATTTAATTTGTTAATTTGATATAAATAGATTTAATTAGTTGAATTATATTTAACTATTGAATTTGTTGATTTATTACTTGTTAGTAGAGTTTATTAGGATAATTGATTAATTTGTTAAACCTAATTTTTGGTTAATTAATTTTAATTTGTTTAAATGAATAAATTAGTTTATAGTTTAGTTAATTGAATAATTGAATAAATTATTTTCTAAATTACTTAATTAGGGTTAAGGATAATTAATGTAATTAATCCTTAATAAATTAATTAGTTTAGTTAGCGTAATTAATTAGTTTAGTTAATTATAGTTTATTTTTTTGATAGAATTATTGTAATTAATCCTTAATAAATTAATTAGTTTAGATAGTGTTAGTGTTAAAGATAATTGACGGATTTGTCTACTTGATGTAAATTATGATATCTTAGTTTAAATTAGGATTTATTTAATTACGCCTGTCGCTGCCCGACTCCTCTCTTAGCCTTTCCGAGCCGCCTTCTGTCGCTCCGGCGCTTCCCACTTCGGTGAAAGGTAATTAAATTATAATAATGTACTTATTTAATTACTTAGGTTAATTATTTAAATTTATTAGGTAATTTTTAGATTATTTAGCATTTATAATGAATTAGTTAATTTTTGTATTTAATTTGATTAATCATGTTAGTTAATTATGTAGGTTAATTATACTAATTTACACACAAATAATTTAGACTAAGTTAGACTAAGCTTTGTTCATATTTTCTCTAAGTCTGTTGAATTTCATAATGAGTGAATTTATTGTTTAATTTAAATTATTGTTTTAATTGACAAAAACATATAATGTATGTTAATTAGTTTATAGTTGATTGTTTCTAATTTCTTAATTTTCGTAATATAGTATAACAAAATGGGGGATTTATGACATTGGGATAGACGTAATTAATTTCTTAAGGATCTTCTCCCAATATGTGTAATATTATATATGTTGTGGTGGTTTGATGAGATGCATGTGTTGTGATATTTTAATTATTATGTTCGAATGTTTTGATCATGAAATGTATGTTGGGATATTTTCATGATTATGTCAGCTGGCTGTTGTGATTAGATTTAGTGATATGGGATATTAATTTGGGAGGAATCAACTGCAAATCACCAAAAATGACCAAATTAATTGACCAAAAATAACCAAATGCAATCAATTATTGCAAATGAACTTATAATATTCGCCGGCAAAACATAATTCTCAACCTGGGACCATAATTTTCATAATTCTCGTCCTCTATTGTCGTCCACTATTCTACTCCAAATCAACTTATAATTCTCTCCCACTATTTAACTTCAAATAATTCAACTCTAATTTAACACTTTCCTAAGTGAGTCTATGTTTACACATGTGCAATCTTCATTTAAATGTCTAATTTAATAGACCACTAATTAATTCTTGCCCTCTCCGTAACTAATGAATCTTGATTTTACTATGTGAATACTTATTAATATTAATCAGGGTTATAAAAATGAGTCGAGATTGGATGTATCTGCGTTTACTTCCGAATGGGGGATTTAATCCACACTTCCTTGTTGGGCTTGACGAGTTCTTAAGATTTGCAAGTAGTCAGCCTCAGTTAATGGATGGAGAAAAAATCAAGTGTCCGTGTGTGAAGTGTAAGAATATATACTTTAGAAGTACAGATGTTGTACAGCTTCATCTCGCTAAAAAAGATTTCACACGGGGTTACGAGATCTGGAGGTTTCATGGTGAAAATGAAATACCTTCATATGCTCAAGAAACACGTGTTGATGTAGATGTAGAACCCGAAGAAGAATACGGGACATACCACGCGATGGTTCATGATCTCGGGGGTCCTTCTTTTAACAACCCAGACACAGAGGAAGATACAAACGCTACAACAAAGTTGTTGTACGAGTTCTTGGACGCTGCCGATCAAGAGTTATACCCTGGGTGTAAAAACCACACTCAGTTGTCTTTTGTGGCTCGTCTTATGACTTTGAAGGTCCGTTTTGGGATGCCACAAAAATATTTTAACGAGTTGTGTGTGTTATTGAATGAGGCATGCCCAGATCACCACAAAGTGCCCATGAATTACTACAGCACACAGAAATTGCTACGGGCAATGGGTTTACCTGTAGAAAAGATAGATTCGTGTAGGAATCATTGCATGATCTATTGGGAGGGGGATTCCCATCTTGTGAATTGCAAATTTTGCAATGAAAGCCGATACAAAGATAGGAGTCGGGGACGTAAACAAGTGTCCTTTAAGAAGATGTACTACTTCCCTTTAACACCTCGTTTACAAAGGTTGTATGCATCTAAAGCTACAGTCGGCGACATGATCTGGCATTCAACCTCAGCTGATGATGGTGTTATGCGCCATCCTGCAGATTCTCCGGCATGGAAGCACTTTAATGTGACTTACCCGGGTTTTGCAGTGGAGCCACGGAATATACGATTAGGACTGTCAACAGATGGTTTTCAACCATACGGTCAATCGGGACAACAGTACTCATCCTGGCCTGTTATCCTTACTCCTTATAACTTACCTCCGTGGTTGTGCATGAAAGAACAGCACATGTTTCTCACAGTGCTTGTTCCTGGTCCAAGAAATCCAAAAGATAAGATAGATGTGTACCTACAGCCACTTATATCTGAACTCAATCAATTGTGGACAGTAGGTGCCCATACTTATGACGTTTCAAGAAAACAAAACTTCCAGATGCACGCAGCATTGATGTGGACCATTAGTGATTTTCCAGCGTACTCGATGTTGTCTGGTTGGAGTACAGCCGGAAGATTAGCTTGTCCTCAATGCATGGAACAAACAGAAGCATTCTCCTTAACACATAGCCGGAAGCAGTCATGGTTTGATACACATCGCAAGTTCCTACCTTACGATCACCAGTTTAGGAGGAATAGGAGGGCATTTAGAAAGAATAAGATTGTTGCAGATGATCCTCCGGAGAGGCGATCAGGGGAAGAGATACTCTATCAGATTGAAGATTTGAAACTAGTAAAGGTAACCGAAGATTATGATGATAATAACAAGTGCATCTTAAGACAAGTTACCACTGGATGGCGGAAAAAGAGCATCTTTTGGGACCTTCCGTATTGGAGTTCACTGCTCATTCGACACAATTTAGATGTTATGCATATTGAAAAGAATGTGTTTGACAACATTTTCAATACTGTTATGAATGTCCAAGGCAAGACAAAAGACACGGCAAAGTCTAGGGAGGAACTCAACCTCTATTGTCATAGACCCCAACTGATGTGTGACCAGTATACAAATAAATATCCTAAGGCATGCTATACACTTGACAAAAAAGAGAGAAAATTCTTGTGTGAGTGGGTGAAAGCCCTTAAGTTTCAGGAGGATGATGACGCTCATGTGGTAACTACTGTAGATGTAAATGATTTTACATCAGTTCACCGAGACGGTGAACATGTAGAAATTGAAGATGATGATGACCACCAAGACTCTGATAATGTCCTCAAAACAGAAGAAGAAGATGACGAAGATGATGAATATGAAAAGGATGAAGCTTCAGATGATGAAGAAGAAGATGAAGATGAGGAGGATGACTATGTAGATGAGGATGAGGAAGATGAAAATGATAACGATGAAGAGGATTCTCCTTAACACTTTGTGTAGAAAACTTAACACATTCGAATTTCAAATTATTAATTATAAATGCAACTTGTTAATTATATGTTCAATACAAACCTTCTACGTATACGTGATATGTCTATCATGAATCTTATTAATTTATTTATTTTCAACATAATAGATGTCTTACAGTCGGCGCGGTTCACCACGAGATGATGTGGGGACTCCTCGTGGTAGGGGTTCCAGAAGATCTCAGCTATCCGTTGGACGGGGTAGTTCCCCGGGCTCATCGTTTGGATATGAGTCCGGGACCGATCTGAGCCACCATATTGGTGGCATACACATAGGCGGTCCGTCTTCTGGCTCTGACACTGATGGTCAGAGAGAGCTTAGACCCACAGGTGACTTTGTTCTATCTGTGAGTGAGCTGGGGTACGTAAATGCAATCACATCTTCAATTTTTACAAATATTTAATTAGTTATTCAAAAATCTAACATAAATCAATCTAAAATTACTTATGTAGGGGATTTTACCCGCATGCCGACCCGACAGATTACATTTGGGAACTATTTAAGATAGTTCCCAACCCGACTGGATACAGTTGGAAGCTCACGCCTGAGGACGTGAGGCAGCGATATTGGGAGGAGTTTAAGGTTCGAAAATTTACTAAAACTTTCAAATTCATTCTTAATTATAACTTATAACTACAATTTCTAACATACATTTTCAATGCTAGAAAAAATTTACTTAGGAACCGGCACTCGATGCCAAGATTCGGGAGTTATGGTATGATAAGATCCGGGAGAGATATAAGGATTATATCTGCGGGATCAAGAGGAGGAGGAATGATCGGCCACCCAGAGGTGGGAAGCCTGGGTGGTGGACTGATGATGTGTGGATGGATTGGCTCGCTTACTGGTCCCGGGATGATGTTGTGGCCAAATCCCAGGCAGCGAGGCGCAACCGGTTGTCTGAGCCTCAAGGACCGGGTACTGGTCCTATCAAGCATAGGGGAGGGTCCAAGTCGGTCATGCAACGAACTGAGGAAAAGGTAATAATATACTTTAAATAATAATTATAATTATGTGGTACAATTTTAATTCATATACACATGTTTCAATGACACAACTCCATTGTGATTTGATGCATAGGGTCGTGAGAGGGGAGTAGCTCCGATTTCGTGCATGTTCGACTCCTTTCTGGATGAGCATCGATACGCGGATGGGACATACACCGATCCAAAATCTGAGGCGATAGCGGTAAGTTTTAATTTCAAAACAATATATATATATATATATATATTAGATTTTCAATATTTATAATATGTATACTAACAAATGTTCATTTCTCGTTTACATGCATGTAGACAGAGGTGTTTCGCCGTGCTGACGAGGAGCGGGCCCAGCTACTCGAGGGGGACCACGATGCAGTCGACATAAACGAGCTGTATCTGGAGGTTCTTGGCGGCCCGGACAAGAAGAAGAGGATGTTCGGCACGGGAGGCGCGGCGAAGGCCTTGAGAGCATCCAGATTCGGAGGATCCTCGTCCACATCACGCGCATCCAGAGACGAGGTTGAGGAGCTGCGGCGCCGAGTCGAGGAGCAGGATCGCAAGCGCCGTGAGTACCTTGCTGAGCAGCAGAGATTGGCTGAGCAGATAGCGCTCATGCAGACGCAGTACGCCGAGGTGATGCGGTGGATGTCTCAGCAGCAGGGAGGTGCACCGTCCTTTCCCTCTTATCAGCCTCCCCCGTCTGATGCCCCTCCCCATTTTCCTCCTGATGATGATTATGATTCGTAGATGCTACTGATACACTTTACTATTTTTTTATTTTATGGTTTGTCGTGGGATGTTACTCATACAATTAATTATTTTGTTCATTATATGAAATCTGCGTTCATTTTGAATTTCATTTGATTGGTTCAATTTTAAATTATTGTTCAATGTTGGATTATATTTGTATTGTTTGTTATGACACGTTTTAGTTAATGAATAATAAAAAAACAAAATTAATTATTAAAATTAAAAAAAACAAAAATACCAGGCGACGAACTGCAGTCCGTCGCCAGGTCAATGGTCAACGCCACCTGGCGACGGACTGCAGTCCGTCGCCACTAACAACGGATTAAATTCGTCGTTAGTTTTCCGGCACCGTCAACGGCCACCGAGAGACTTCGACGACGGATTTACAGTCCGTCGTCCCTAACTACAGATAAAATCCTTCGTTAGTCCATCGTTAGCTAACGACGGACTGTATTTTCCATCGTCCGATGGGCTAACGACGAACGAAATACAGACGGAAAAAATCCGTCGCCAGTCCGTCGCTAGCATCCCGGGACGACGGATTTCTTCTCCTAACGACGGATTTTTCCGTCGCCAGAATAGCTTTTTTTTGTAGTGATCTGCCATCTATTCTTCAGATTATGATATCACAGTTCTTCCACTTATTTAACACAAGAAGAGACTACCACTCATATTGGGAGGAAACTTTGAACTCTTGAACTATGTAAGAAATACTGAGGTTGTTATGACAGCCATGCAGAGCATGCTAGTATGTATTGCACTTATCTTGTATATAAGAGTAAGCGTAAGAAAATACCTCGCAGCAAGATATCATCCTTTCAATGACACCAGCTTTTTTCACCTGAACATGATGAGCAAGATATTATTCATATCAGTGGAATTAATAGGACACAATACAAACAGTTTCAGAAAGTTCCTCAATCTTACTTCTTTGAAAGAAAATAATAGAAAAATCTACTGATAAACTTGGTATCTGGCCCAACAAATACAATCTCAAGAAAAGTTGAACCAATCTAAAGCATCAACCATTGTGAGTGAGAGATTTTATCCATATCTTGCAATTGAACCTAAATGGACTTGGAGATTTCACTACATACCTGGTAAAGCCTTTAAAAATAAGATATAGCATACATTAAATGGGTACTGAGAAACACTTAAAATTCACAAGAGAAACAAGCATATCTTGTGAGACAACAATCTTTCCAACAAGCAACTAAGCATAAATAAGTGGAGACAAGCTTGTTTGGTTTGTAATACCTTACTATTCTTGAATTTCAAGCACTTCAAGCACAAGAGGCTCAACATCCTTTTCAGCTCACTAACATGATCAGGATGGTATATAGGAGTTGGCAACTCGATGTACCCAAAATGGCCTGAAACATCAAGAATGGTGTTAAAGAAATTCAGTTGTCAAATATGTGAAGTAAATGATATGATATAACATGATATACGTCCTTCTCATTCATTCATATAAGTCAAAACTTGATCAATGGATTAGTAAACCTTCACATTGTCCGGCTTCACCCGTACCGCAGGACTCACATTTGCCGGTTTCAAGTGGAAGACCAAGAAAAGGATTAGTAAGTTGACTAGCATGACTGATAGGGCAGTCGCTAATTGATGCCTTACTCTGTCCATGAAAGATAGAAACACAATCAAATGTTCCTCCAATTTCCAGGAAAAAGCATAAACCATTATGATAATCTACAATAAAATATAACCCGTTTTATGCTAAAGTATTTTTCTAGTTTTCTTCTTGATAGGCTTCAAATATTTATATTCATCATAATAAACAAGGAAATTGTACTGAAATCTCTTTATGACCTCAAGCACAATCTGCATATAATGTTTTCCATAGGATGGCAGATATTAAAAACAGTGCAATATTTTGATATTCATCGGGTGAAATTTTCTGTATTGCACCTTTTCTATGAAGAAAATCATGGTCATAAATCAAGCAAGCTGAAAGTTAAAGTGTACTATTTGCTTACGATCTCTTGACGAGTTGCCAAAGCAAATCTAATTCCTTTTATATTTGCCTCAAATGTTGTGGGTGCTGAAGGGACTTCCATTAACTCCAACTGCGTGGCTCTGAAACAAAAAAGAAAGTCTGATCTGAGTGATGTCAATCAATAACCTGGTAATCTTTCATAAAATAGATGATTCAGCCCATCATTAATTCAAACTATAAGGAGGTGATTGGTATGATGGAATGGAATAAGGTAGGAATGGAATGGAGTGTGGAATGGAATGAAGTGTGGAATGTAATGAAATTGTTAATCCATTCCTATGCTTGGTATGTATAAGGAATAAGAATGAAATGGAATGACAATTTATTTATTAATTTAATCCTTATAATTGATAACTACAAATAAAGTAAATAAATAAATTATATTTATATTGTAATGCGAAATCATACTTTTAATATTCCAAGTAAATTTATTATTATCATTTATGTTAAAAAAATTGTCGAAATTCTCTATTTTTTCTTTATTTTTCAATTATTTTTATGAACCAAAATAATTCAAAAAAATATATATATTTCAATATAGGATATAAAACGTGGGGGTGAACATTCGAATACATGATTCAATTTTGTCTAAAAAATCAAACCAAACCAGATTAATAAAAATGGATCGAAAAAGATAGTTCAACCAAACAAAAAATTAACTAGACCAAACTAACAAAATTTATTTTGATTTAGTTCGATTTATCCAAATATTTTATTTCGTAACTTATTCCATTCAATTTTAAAATAATTAATTAAAAAAAATAATCATTCATTTATATTTTCAATAGTTATCATGTACTAAAAAATTAAAAATCTAAATTAAAAATTATAATCACAATACTTAAATTATTAAAATATTCTCATATATCTTCAATAGTTTCAAATGATAATAAACATTATAAATTTATTGAATTTCATAGTTTGTAAATCTAGAAAAAATTAAAATAAAAATGAAGTGAATAAATTATCACATTTAATTTATTAAATAATTTTAAAATTTAAATTATATTATAAAATATAATAAAAATAATAAAATTATATATGATAAAATAATTTTATTGGATAAAAATAAATTATATTTTAATATTAAAAAATAATTCGATTTTTGTATATTCTTTTGATTTGGTTTTATCTAAATCCTATTCAAATCTAATTAGAATTTGATTTTGAAATAAAATCCAACCAATCAAATATTTGAGTTTGATTAATTTTGCTCACACCTACTAAAACGTGTATGCTATGTTATAACTAGGGGTGTAATCGAATCGAACTAAACCGAATACTGTCAGGCTCGAGTTCGGCTCGATTAAAAATTCGAAGGCTCGAGTTCGGTTCGAGTTTTGAAAATCAAACTTGAGTTCAGTTCGATAAATAAAAAATGAGCCCGAGTTCGGTTCGTAAATTATTCGATTTAATAGTAAATTCGAACCCGAGCTCGAACTCGGCTCGAGTTCGTTAAATATTCGAGTTCGAGTTCATTAAAAAACTCGTTTATTAAATTATTTTGTTAATATTATATATTTTTATATTATTTTGATAAATTCGTGAACTAGTTCGTATATAAAGTTCGTGAAATATTTGAAGTTCGACTCGTTTTTAAAGTTCATGTACAAACTCGTTAACAAAGTTCGTGAACTAATCAAAGCTTGGTTCATTAAATTATATTCGAACATGTTCGCGAACTTTTCGAACCGAATACCTTTAGGCTCGAGTTTGGCTCGAAAAATTATTCGAGCTCGGTTTGAGGCTCGAGTTCGGTTCGTTTAGTAAATGAACAAATTCGAAACGAACTTTTATCGAGCAGAGTTCCGAATAGTTCGCGAATAGTTTGGTTCACTTACACCCCTAGTTATAACAATCAAAAATAAAATCATATAGCAATAAAATCAAAATTAGAATGAAAATTTTAAATTATAAAATAACTCATTTTGCATAGCAAATAAATAATATCAAAAAATTTAAAAATATATAATTTATATCATTTAATGAATCTTTCTAATAATATATATTTTTATTAAAAACAGTTTTTAAAATATTATAAAAAATTTAACATTTTTTTTGGTAGGGGAGAGGTGTGATGTATAGTAAAATTAACAAAATAATATATATTTTAATAATTAGTTTGGAGCCTAGGAATGGCTAATACCTTTGATTAGAGAGGAATGACTAATACCTCTCCTAATGGAATGGTAATTCCAAACGGAATGTCGATTCCTAATCACAATACGAACCAAGCAAAGGAATGGAATGGAGGAAGGAATGGTCATTCCATTCCACCCTCCATTCCATCATACCAATCACCTCCTAAGAGCTAAAACAACAGAAGCAAAATGATGTTCGATATTTAGAATTACACGTACTAAATGTTAAAAATCAATTAGATAACACAAGACACGACAAAAGAAAAGTACCCAAATTAGTACCTGTATCAGAGTGCCGTAATTATGCAAAAAGTGTGAATTTCAGGACGGCAAGCATAAACCAGTAGTGAGCCGTAATTAGCTGTGAACCCGTTTCCAAGTAAAGTTTAATTGTGCAGCTGGATAGAAAAGTAAAACAGTCAAAGATGCAGGATCCTAATCAAATTAGAATTTAAAAAAGGAAGTTTTCTCGTCATAAATCACATTTAGCATCTACAGCTGTTTTCTCATATGCATAGCCTTCCCATTTAGAAATATGGCTTACTAAGTTACGGGCCATAATTACTGAAAATCTATTAATCTATAGAGAGCAAATACCTGACTATTCAGCTTAGTCCGAGGATAAATGGCATCTGAGGAAGACTTTACAGCAAAAGTTCCAGCTACTGAACAGCCAGTGGAACTGGATCTCGTGTGAATAGTGTGTGTTACACCGCCAACCTTGAGTTTTACCTTATTGACTTTGTTTCCAGTTGCTTCAGTTCCATCAGATGATGTTCTTAGTGTCTCAGACTGTTGATCATCAGTCACTTGTTCATTCATCTTAATGTCTTCAAGAGAACTTCTAATGTCAGTGGATTCCATGCACTGTTCCAGCATCAGCAATGTTTAGTGATGGTGTTGACAATTCTCTGCCCACACTTGGTGCATCACCGACATGGTCTGATGGAGTTGATGACAACGAAATAGAATCTCTATATTCTTGAGGAGATTCAGATTCATTAGTAGGACGACGATTCAAGTTACTTCTCTTCTTCCTCAGAGGTCTACGTGTTGCATTATTTACAGAGTCCACAATTGCCCATATAAATGGGAGCAATACAATCAAAAGCTTATTTAACTTCTTTATCTTGTCAATAGAAATCCTAAAAAGAGAAACACATATCAGAATCTCCATAAATCACGTATAAGAGAAAAAACTGAGTCTCCTGCAGAACATTAACGTTCCCAAATATTGAACCAAAAAAATTCGGAAAGTTTGATAAAAGACTAAAACTTGCTACAATTTTGAATATCACTCAACTAAGCACATCAGTTCATTTTAAGAATCCGACTTGGTTATTGAAATACATAGCCCTAAAGAATCAGAGGCACTGGTTTTAGGGCTAGCGCACATGAACCGACTTGAAAACATAAATTTTCTAACAAATACAAACATATTCAATTAAATCATCAGCCACCAAATAAAGCACTAGATTCATCTTTAGCCCAAAAAATTCGATAATCGAGGTTTAATTTTGATTTCAATCTCGAACTGCCCGTACAATTACTAAATGCACTACTTCAACAAGAGATGCATAAATATGCAAAATCATCAAGCAATTCGCTTGCTTCAATTTTGGCAGAATTTTTTGCAACAATCATCAAGCAAACAAATCACCATGCAAACTAAAATTCTGAAGCAATCATTCAAAATTTGGCAGATTCTTTTTCTTCCTCCGACAAGATGGAAGAAGAGTAAAAAAATTGAATAAGAAAGCATAGAAGCAAAAAAACCTGTACAGAATCGGAAAGCTTTCGAGCAGTAGCCACGCAAAATCGGAAAGAAGAATCGATGACTCATAGTGAATGTCACCGACTCACAGTCACAGTGGAAGTTAAAGTAAAGGCCTTCTTTTTTATTCCTCTCACATAAAGAAAATGAAAAACCATTACTTTTTGTGATTAGTTGTTAGGGTTGAAGCTGAGAATGTTTCCACGCATCTTGTAGTGGTTGATGATCATGGCGGAGAGGGAAGGGGAGGGGTTGAAGAGGCTGCAGTTGAGGATGAGGACCCCGACGTCCTTCGGCCGGAGGCCCGTGTTCGCAAAGAGAAAGAAGGGGTAGGGTTGAAGAGGGAGTAGACGAATTATTAGGGTTTTAATTTGGCATGGAGAAAGAAGGGAGAGAATAACATAAGTTACACTAATATAGATTACGATTTATTAAAATCCGTTATCATTAACATAAATTACACTAATATAGATAACACTAACTGTTATCTATTTGAAAAACACGCTCATAGATAACGGTATATTAAAAATACCGTTATCTATGTGGTGTTATCTATTTATAAATTTCTTGTAGTGTGTGTGCGGAAATATGGTGGATTTAATGAGTGCTCTTGTTTAGAAAATCTTAAGGAATAATCAGGTTGGTAAGCAGATTGATTGAGATGCAGATTATATGATTGTGCAGATGGTTAGAATAATAAACAACTGAAAGTAAATATGCAGAAATATAAAGAACACAGTTGTTTAACGTGGTTCGAGAATTCCCTACGTCCACAATCTGGTCAAAGCTAGACCACTACTAGGATACTCTGCTTGTTTATACTCGTGGAGAACGAGTCACAAGTATCAATCAATGCTAGAGAGATACTTATGCACGAAAATAAGGGTCGTGTCCCTTTACAACAGATTACCTCTATGTTACCACTAGAAAACTACTAGCTAGCAGGGTGATCTTCTTTCTCTCGATAAGACAGACTTGAATCGAGGTTGGGTTGGTGTGATGTAGTATCACAGTTTGAAGCTCTTAGTCTGGATCACAGATCGCTTGAGAGTATGTTGACAATATAGCTCGCGTGCGTGTTGTGTTTTCTTCTCCAGATCACGGCTCCAAATATATATAGGCATTGAATTTTAAAATTCTAGCCGTTTGTTGATTGACATGAGATTGATTGTAGATTGTCAATCAATGATATCCATCATATCTGTTCTTGCCATGTATAGAACGTTGACTCAATCTTCAAGTTATGGAAAGCAGATTACCAACGGCTTCTTTCCTTCTTTGTGTCAAACGAAGATTATCTTCCCAATCCCTGTTGGATGGACTTCATTTTGACGTGGCAAGATGGTATGATGTGTAGGATGATGTCATCTGGTGATTTGATGACTCTATCGATCTGGTCTTCAGTTGTGAGCAACGATCTGGTCAGTGATCTGGTCGCTGTCTGTTACAGCAGATCGATTCCTTCTTGGCATAAAATCTTGGCCTTCATCCTATGCTATTTATAGAAATGACTTCTATAGGAATAATTCCTTTACATGTAAGTCATCTCCTAATCTGTTCTCTAACAGAATTCACTTTAAATGTAGTGATCTGCTTACACGTAGAATAGTCTAATACTAAAAAGAACTAAGTGTGTTTCGAAGGATCATCATCAAAACCAAAAATACATTAGGGTTCCCAACACATACTGGGAATGATTCATCGTACTGCAAATTGATATTCTCGTACTACTCATTCATTAAAATATGTTGTTGATGTGACAATACACCAAATGGTTGACTTGTGACAAATTTATGTATGTCGGCAATCCACCATAGTTATTGTGAGGAGCAGCTCGTTCTTGATAGAATAACAGGTCATGTACATCAAGATGTTCCTCCATAAGTTAATTGGTTTAGTTCTCAATTAACACATGACTTTATGTAGAACACTTCATATTTGGAGGTAGAGGAATGAAATAATGAGCAGGTCGTTTTTCATAAAAACGACCTATTGCTTATCTCGTCAGCGAGCTGCTAGAAATCTTAATTCTAATTGATCATCCTCTTGTAATGTCTTCCAAGTATAAAAGTATTATATCCTAGTTACAGCTTGATAATAAGGACAAATAGTTAACTTATCTAGTTGTTCCTTTTACATGGTAGTTGTTTCTAAAGTCTAGAAAATACAAATCGTTTATAAGTAAGTTCGAAACTTCAAACCACTTTTACATTTGTGATTTGTAAAAATAAATTCTAGATATCAAAAACCAGAACAGGTAATGAAGACAGCGAGCTGCAAGAAAGAGAGGCAGGTCGTTATTTTTACTAAAACGATCTGCTAAATAAAAGACTCGTTGTCTATACAATTTAGAAAATACTCCCTCCGTCCCAGCTCAATTGTCCCATTTGCTTTTGGCTCGCATACCAATATTCACTTTATTTCTTTCTCAACTACTTCCACTACTTTCCACCTACTTTATTACTCTCACAACTTTTATCCAAAAAAGGAAATGGAACAATTGAGGTGGGACACCCCAAAATGGAAAGCGGGACAATTGAGCCGGGACGGAGGGAGTACTTGTTATCTTAGTAATCATTGTGTCCAGGAAGGCTTTTAGAAGAATAATACAGATCGTTAAATGAAAAACGATCTGCTTCTTTTAAAGACTTTCCTTAAAAGATAACAGTGACTACCTGGTTTTCTGAGATCATAAAAATGACTAAGTATTGTTTCGATAAACATCATCAAAACACAAATAAATTCGTGGGGTTCCCAACAGAAAAGAAAACGAAAATGACTAAACGTGATTGATAATTTGCGACGTGTTGTCCCTTCAGAAAATCCCAATGGGATTGATGATTGTCTTTAGAACACCCGCAATGGGAGGCTCCCAAAGAGGGACTCTCCGTTCCAGTGGCATTTCGATTATAAAATTGATGTTTTTTGGTAGGATACAAGGATTTTAGAGAAGTTGTGTCTTTTTTCATGGTGGGAGACTCTTAGGTATGAGGCTATCTACTTTAATTTAGAATTATTTGATTTATATTTAATTTGGAGAAAACATATTAATTTAATTTATTAATTTAAATTTATAATTTAAAATAAATTAATTAAAAATATTATTTATCTGATTAATATATTAATTAATTTAAATAAACAATATTAAAATTAAAATAACATATTTTAGAAATTAAAATTTCATTTATAGATGCATGAAAAATGAAATGAAAATGTGATATTTATAAATATATGTAATTTAAATAATTAATTATTTTATAAAATTAATTTACGAAAAAAAAGACGGAAAAAGCCCCGTCTCCCCAACCTCCTTGCCGCAGTACCAGCCTCCCTCTCTCGACTTCTCGCGAGCCTGCTTTCGAGTGCTCTTTATGGTGATTGTATGACTTCTCAAAACTTGAATGCTCGAACTCATGTAAACATAATATATTTAATGTGTAAAAAGTTCCGGTGGATCTAAATCGGCCATTTTCCTTTTTCTTCATTAATTAATATATTTTAGACTTTAATACTATTACAAAAAAATTTATACTTATTTCGTTCCATTAAAAATGATCACGTTCTTTATTAGACCGTCTCATTAAAAGTGATAATTTTTTCAAAAAGGAAAAGATATTACTTTTAAATTACATCACTACTACTTTTCCAATATACAACACTTTATTTTCTTAATTTTCATACCGAATTCATTATAGACACATTTAGGAGGATGGAAGTAGTAAGGAGGTTCACTCAAATTAATAATATTTGGTTTAGCTCCAAAATCCTAAGTAGTATGTGTTCATGAATAAAGAAAAAAATTATATATAAATATATTTTAAAATATAATAAATATTAATAGAGGGTAAAAAAGGTATCTTTATTCAATAATAAAAATAAACGAAGATACAGAGAACTCAAGAGAGGTCCTTTATATAAGGATGTGAAGCTAGATAAACTAGTTAAACAACCTAACTAGAAACTAACTATAACAAACTAAATATCTGACCACTCTAACAATATACCAATACACCCCCAACCTAGCTAGGTGTTGAATAATAGGTACAGAGTGAAAGCAATTGTAGTGGTCCACAGGAAAGAAGTATCACAAAAAAAATATGTCGTGTGGCCTTGAGCATAACAAAAGTATCCTATGGAAGGATCCCCAATGATGCTGAAGAAACTGCAGAAGACGAGCTTGAAGGAAAACTTGCGGAGTTCTTTGAAGAGTAAGTAGCAAAGGACTATGAAGCTGGAACCGGCGTGCGAGAGACTGGAACAGCCGGTGTTAATTGCGGTTAAAAAATCCCGTTCCGCCGTGAATGAGAGAGACGGCGAGGGGAATGACATTGACGTCATTCGCTCGACGTTGCAGGAGAGCGGAGAGAGGTGGGAGACAAAGTCTTGGAGACCGAGGATCACGACGAGGCCGTTGTTGAAGACGTAAGGACTGGTGATCTCGACTCCATTGACAAAAACCTTGTCCTTGCTGTTGCTGGTGAGAGTAAGGCAGCGATTCGGAGCTATCGTTTCGATTTTTGTACCGAAAGTTTGTTGATCACACAGAAGTACTGAATTACAGAATAAACTGAAGGAGATGTGAGATTACAACGAATTAAACTGTATTGAAAAAGACAGAATAAACCACACGAAAACAGTTGAATAGCCGAGTCGAGTCTCCTCTTTCCGCAAGACTGAAATGCCGAGGTAGTGCTTCCTTTAAACGGCGGCAGTCTCCAAAGATGAAACGGCTTCGTCTCGATCAGTAGCAGCACCACAAACTGGTCGAGTTCCGGCGAACTGGACAAGGGGACTGGACAGAGCTTCGACAGAAGATGAAGGCGATGTGCAGCAATATGATGAATGCAGAGTGAGTATGTCAGTGTGATGGACTATACAGATGACAACCCTATATATAGGGCTAGACCACAGGAGGGGGCGTCATGGAAGTAATGGCCATTAAAAGCCCATTCAACAGCCCATCAATGGAGCGGGCCGTTACGGGAGTTACAGGCGTGTGCCAGCCTCGTGCCAGCCTCGTGCCAGCCACATGCCAGGCCACGTGCCAGGCCACGTGCGGGGCCGCGTGCCAGGCCACGTGCGGGGCCGCGTGCCAGGCCACGTGCGGGGCCACGTGCGGGGCCACGTGCCAGGCCACGTGCGGGACCGCGTGTCGGGACCGCGTGTCGGGACCGCGTGTCGGGACCGCGTGTCGGGACCGCGTG
>JAPKLX010001960.1:0-16334 GCA_026898415.1 Leonotis leonurus
TTGATTATGTAGAATTTGGATGAAATTGCTTGAGTTAAGCATAGATAAGTAACATTAGACATCATTAAGCATGATTAGAGTAAGAAATTAGAGCAAAATCCAACTTCCCTAAACTATAGGTGATGACCGAAAATTAAGAAGAAATTTTTAATAAGATTTTGATTTTATTTGTGTAATTTGAGATCATATTTGAGTTTAATGGTATGAATAAACCTTAGAATAATTTTTGGGGAATTTTTCATACACTAGAATTGAACTTTCAAAAATCTAAGAGGTGATGAAGTTCATAGTCTACATATATCTTGATGGTAAATTGCTTAAGTGATGATGAATAGAAGTTAATTAGATGATAATAAGCATAGATAAACTAAGAGATTAAAGAAATAATCATCACATCATTAAGATCTATAAAACTCTTGGAGAAGGGGATGTTCTAAAGTTATAAGTAGAAGAGTTATTTGGGTGATCCAAGATCATATTTGAGATAAGGGAAAAAGATGATGGTTAATGTAAATTTGCTAGAGTGAAAGAGCTAGATATATGAAAGTTAGAAATTGTTAGTTGATGTTTAAAGAGTGAAATAGTAAGATGGTGTAAGCTAAGTATGATGTTAAGGGTATAAGTAAGCTTAGAATACATAAGTATGTGTAATTATAAGATGATACGTAATGGAGTAGTTAAAGGATGCAATGACCCGAAAGAAAGTAGAGTCTTAATACTCCAAGTTAAGACGAAGGATTTTATTTACATAAGCAAAGATCAATAAGAATTTGTGGAGTGATATCTTTCTAACATACTCCAAATTTATATAATTAAGGTACAAGTGGAGTAAGAAGAAGAGATACAGATCCTAAGCAAGAAGAGGACGAGCCTTCGACTTATCTAACATAAGTCAATCAGGTTGAGCAGCGGCGATGAAGATGGAGATGAATGCTGGTTATGGGCTTGTTGTCCCTTTGTCTTGACCATATATGTATTTAGTGGTTGAAGTAGTGTTGTTATAATTATGATCATCCACTCTTGTTGTTGAGTAAACTTGACACTTTATTTTCTTTAGTATGTTGATATGTTCCGTTGCGAACCTTTGTTTGTCGTCATTTGATCGTTTGATACCGTGACATTAGGTTGGCCTTTGTTACCCATTGTGGTACTTTTCTTTGTGAGTTAACGTGTTCTACGTCTCTTCCATGGTTGTTTGGGATGATCGTTGTTAGTTTGGGAACTCAAAGTTCATAAATTGCATAAACTTGAAATTCGTCAGAAACAGGGCAGCCTCTGTTTTCCCCTTTTCTGCACGTTTTACTTGTCCGAATTTTCTGAAATTGGTGTCATTTGAAAGATCTTTTCGATACCTTTCCAACGGTTCTTTCGGATCTTAATTCGGAGTTCATACGAGAAAGTTATGAGCTTTCGAAGTTGAGGTGTCAGCCCTGCCCTGTTTTTCGCGAAGGTTTATTTGAATTCCTTTGTGTTTGAACATCAATTGCTTGAGTTTCTTACAAGTTAGTTGAGTCATGGCTTAATCTCTTGACTAAGAAAGGGTTAAGAAATTGGGCTGTGACAGTTGGTATCAGAGCGGTTCGTTCCGCACCTGTGAGTCTTCTTAGAGTCAGTTTGTTTAGGGAAGTGAAAATTTCAGCAAGCCCAGCATTCTCAGCCATCAATTCATCATCGCTCGCTCGATCTGGTAAGAATTTAAAAGAGAAAGAAGTTGAATATTTATTTCAGTTATAATAGCTCACATGTTTATTAAGTGAATTTGTTTGAGTTAGTATATGATCTTAAGAATAAATAATGCCTTAAGATAGATGAATATGATGACTTAGTAGGAATATGAAATCGTATTGATGATTATATCATTTAGGATGCCGAGAATCTATAACCCCAGAAAGAAGCAGATCGTACCTAGATCCGGTACGATAGATTGGAGAAGTAGATTTTACGACTGTCGTCCCGAAGAACACCAAGGACTCGATAAATTCTTAACCGAATTTCGGATTCGGTGGGAGCAAGCTAGGTACCATGGAGTAACCGCTAGAGATGCAATGCTTCAACTAGTTCGAGTATTACCAACAACGTGGCAAGGTTGGGCGTCTTCGCTGGTTTTGGAGCATCTTAATTACGGAAGAAAGGAATCATACGGAGCGCAGTGCCTTTGGGAGATTCTTAATAAAATTCGCAAGAGGTTCCAGAGGTCTTCATCTCCACCTCCTGGTGAATTTCTTTCCTATGACCAACTTTGTTCAATTGTTCATCAGTTTGAATCAGATGGAAGCCTTAATTGGTCTCTTCTTTGTTTTGAGCCTCCTGTTAATGACCTTAATTCAATCCTAGAAGAATCCGTGGGGTCTAATTCAACTTTTGGAAAAGATAATGATGTGTTGTTGGCAACGGCTAATCCTGGTGATCTCTCGTCGACTTCTGTTTTATTTCCTATGAGATCTACCCTTGGTTCGAATTTTGATAACCAGCCGTCTGCCCTTGAGCCAAATCCATTTCGAGATAATTCTCATTCTTTAATTCCAACACCTTATTATGAAACTTTTAATCATCTTGAGTTGTCAAAAGATCAAGAATTGATTAGCCCCCACATGTCTTCCTTTGTGGAATTAGATGATAACCAGGAGGTGCACGAGCCAATGGAACCAATTGCGCCTAATGAAGGCCTGAATGAGGAAGAATCAGAACCGGAAGAAGAAGAGGTTGAACCTGAAGTAGAGATAGAAATCGAACCTCTCGAGGGAGAAGAAAGTAGTGTGAATAAATTCTAAGTAACACTATAGGCATAATGATGATGTAGTAAGTGTGCAGGTGTAAATGATAAACTGTCGCTGTAAGCCCGAAACCTTCTTCGGCAAATTTTGTTAAAAGTCCTCTATGAGGCAATTTTCCTTAATGAATGTGATTGTGAATATTATGATAACCAAAGTGCATTCTTTGTTTAAGCAAAGACCTATGTGTTCTTTTATTGTAATATATTTCTTTGATTGATTACCTGAACTCGTTCACTAATTGCAAATATATCCTGTTTCAATTTAAACCGTTGATATTGTCCAAAATCTCTAATCCTTTATTTTGTAGTATGCCGCAAAGAAGAAGAGTTCCTACCCAAGTTGAAGCCCGAGAAAGTCATACCATTCCTCAGAACGCACCTATTCAATCCCCTCCTCAACCAGATAGAAAGATAGCCGAACTTTTTCTTCGCCAAAACCCACCTACATTTTCTGGAACTGGTGGACCAGTTGAGGCCGAAGAATGGGTTAGGGCTACAGATCGGATATTTAAATTTTTGGAGTGCAATGATAAAGAATGTCTATTGTGTATATCATTTCAGTTGAAAGGACATGCCGATTTCTGGTGGGAGTCCCGACTACGAACTATGACTCCTGCACAAAGAGAAAGTTTTACATGGGAACAATTCAAGGAAGAGCTTTATACGAAGTACATACCAAGGAGCTACCGGAAGCAGAAGGAGATAGAATTCGCCAATTTAAAACAAGGTAAGAAGTCCGTAGCCGAGTATGATCAAGAGTTCTGCATGTTATCGCGCTATGCACCATATAAAGTGGATACGGACGAGAAGATGGCCGACTTGTTTCGCGCCGGGCTGAATCGGGAGATGAGAATTATACTAGCCAGCCAACCTCCAATGTCTTATGCCGAGATCTTGAATCGAGCTTTGGACATGGAGATGGAAATGAAATTGGAAAAGACTCCTTCAGAATCGATTCCCAATGTAGGTCAGACTCAACCCAAACTGTCGTTTGGAGACAAGAAGTTTAAAGGAAAGAGAAAATGGGAAGGTAAGAATTTTCCCAATAAGAAGCAATGGCAAACCCCGACTCAGACCTCCCAGAACCCGTCACGTTCGACTACCCAAGGTCAGTCTTCACAATCGAGCCAAGTTAGAAAGCCAAGCTGTCCAATCTGCAGTAGAGCACATGCCGGAGTATGTAAATGGGGTAGCAATGCGTGCTACGTATGTGGACAAGTAGGGCATTATGCTAATAAATGCCCAAATCGAGCTAAAATTTCCGGCACTGGAAGCAAACCAAACTTACCAAGGCAAAGTCAGTCGATGAAAGCCATTGTAGGAAGTCAGCAGCCGCAGACTCCGCAATATGTTGACTTTCCGTATCAGACGGCAGTACTTCCTCAAACGTCCCAGATGCCGTCGCAACAGCAGTTTCCACAACAGATACCCCAGTACCAAAGAGCTTTTTCTCTTACCCAGCCTCAGGTGGAGAAGAAATCAAGCAATCTTACAGGTATGGGTACATTGAACATCAATTGCTTGAGTTTCTTAGAAGTTAGTTGAGTCATGGCTTAATCTCTTGACTAAGAAAGGGTTAAGAAATTGGGCTGTGACAGGTAGAGAAGGTCATTTAAGACAGCGACCTAGTGTTTCCGCATCAGCTCCACAAATTTCTCATTTTCAAAATGAGCTAGTTGGGAGTGGATGGACAGGTCAGTGTCTTCCTTCAGTTGAGCAGCGAGTTGAAGGCCTTTCTGTGCGATAGCAGCATCAATGGTTTCTTTCTGTTTTGCCAGAAGATCAGCTATCAATTCAGTGGCCTTGTCTGCTTTTCCTTCTATGCCAGTCAGGCGAAGGTTGATTTTGGCTTGTCCTGCTTCATTTGCTGATCTATCATCATCAATTTTCTTGTCAAGCTCCTTTCGGATTGTTCTGAGCTTGGCTCTGATGTCATGGTCCATGTCGTTCACGTAGTCCTTCTGGTGCTGATTGAAATCAGAGAGTATCTGTGTAGCCTTCTCTTGAAGAGAGTTACAGATATCCGTCATCTGATCCTCAACGCGAAGGGTGATCAGGTTGTCCAGCTGGTAGTTGTTGAATGTGTTGGGCTCTCTTTCCAAGAGTTCTTCCATGGTGTAAAAGTTGACATGTTTCTTCAACTTCTGGGCAGCACCATGGGTATATATTTCATTGCTTGGCTCCCCGCCAATGTGCTGGCCCACTGGTTCATCATCGCCTGAGTCAAGATCTATGATTGGTGTTTGCTTGGTAGACTTCTGTGATGAAGTTGCTGCTGGTGGTTGTTGTTGTTCTGTGGGAGATGCTTCTGGAACTGCAGAAGGTGTTGGCTCCAAATTAATCTTCAAGTTTTCTGCCTCTTGTTTCATAAGGCCAGAGATGAGATGCTTGTATTCTGTTCGAATTTCATGGACGGTGGAGACTTGAAGTAGACTCAGCAGCGTTGCTTCTTCCTTCTTTAAGTCATCGATTGTTTTGAACTGAAGCAATGCATCAAATATATAATACTCGCTGTCCTTGACCAGCAAGTAAAATTTGACGCGTGTTGCTGCTCCTAAACTTTCTGGGAGCAAGTGAATTCCAGGGAATTCTTGAAGCACAGAGTGTTTGGCTTCATTCTCCAGCAAGTTGATGACACTTTCTGCTTGCTGTTTCCTTTCTTCGGCTTCATCAGCAGATGATCCTTCCTCATCATCCTCGCTGATTCTTTCCATCCGATGTGGAGAAGGTGTAGCTGTTCTGGCAGGAGAAAAGTCTTTCTCCTGATGTGGGATATTACTTGTTTCTGGTTCCACCTCAGCTGCTGGCGTCTCTGTTTGTTCTGCTGCTTCCTGTGATACTTCTACTTCTTGTTCTGGTATATCCGATTGTTCTGCTGTTGCTGCTGGTGGTGGTGATGATTCTTGAACCTTCTGTAATCTGCGTTTCTTCTGCTTTGGTTGTGAAGCTGATGTTTCTGTCTCAACAGAGCTACCTCGCTTGACTGAAGTCTTGCGAGTAGTCTTCTCCTTCACCACTTTCTCCTTTGTGGGTTTGCCCTTCTGCTTCTCCACACCTTTAGAAGGTGGCATCCAAGTAGGATTAGAGCAACCCACTTCCAGTGCTGCTTCACGGTGTACTTCATTAGGTATTTTGTTGAAAAATTGTGGTGCTAGTCCCAAGGACATCTCCAATTGATGTTGATCTTTGGGTATGGAAAGATTAGTGTTGAATTCCACTGCATCATCCCAGACTTTCTGCTTGAAAAATCTTTCCACCATTAAGCTGATCTTGGTGGAGTGTCGTAGATTTCTTCTAACTTCCACCGAAGTGTCTCTGCCTCTGTTATCCTTGGTATAAGTGACCAATTTTGCTTCCTTGGCCATCAGTTCAAACAATATTCTGCTCCAGTTGACTCGAAGATTGAGGACAACCGCTATGAGAATTCGGAATTTCTCAGGGGTCACTTGATCATACGACCCACTGTGATTCAGGAATATCCTCTGAATCATCTCGAGTAATAGCTTGAATCCTGGTTGAAGTAGGGATCGTTGAAACATTCTTCCAGTGTATTTTATCGGTATCACCATCACTAATTCCACTGCTTCTTGCAGTTGTGCAGAAGTAATCTCTTCCAAGGATAGACCTTCGTCCTTCAATCTATATGCCTGGTTGATCATTTCAATCACGTTGTATGGGGTTTTGCTTGTTCTGTCACCAATCGGCATCAGTACATTTGCCTCAAATCCATGCTTGTCATTGTGCCAAGTTAGATAAAACGTGGCGACTTGTTTTGCCAAAAACATATTCGGATGTGAAGTAACAATGTTGCAGAACCCTATCACCATATTCAACACAAATGCATATATATTCATCAGTTTATATGAACACATATGAATATTCTCACATGAACAATAACTTAGAAGAATAGAACATATTTAACGGTTCACAGATCATGGAAGGCAATTCGGATAAGATGAACATGTAAGAAACTTAAAAACCTTTGTAGCGAGAAACCATAGCAAAGATTTCTTCAAGTTTTCGAAATCCATGGGTGTCAAGAACAGCATATGGTTCAGGCGAAAGAAACTTCTGAACCTCGGCAACGTGTTGGAGGAATAGAGAAATTTGTGGTGCCATGATCAAATCGCAAAATGTTTGAAGAGAGATTTGCAGAAATTTTTGGGAAATTCTTAAGTGCTTAGAGAGAGTAGTGCTCAGTGCGATGAAGTGAAGGTGAACAGTTCAGAGATGTATATCGCATATATATATAGCAAAGAATAAGGAAAGATGAAGGAGGTAAATAAGTAAAAGATAGGCTGAATATCTTCCCTTTTTAGACTTTCCCGCTTCTTCCTTTTATTTTGCCGCTTTTTCTTGCGTGTGATATACGCTCTAGATTCTAGGGTTGTAGGATAGCGCGTGCAAATCTTTTCCTCCGGTGCAACTTTCCTTTTTCCTGTTCTCGCAGGGATTTTCTCGATCATAGTTCCCAAAGGTGGGCTAATCATCATTTAAGATAAAGATTTTAGTAAATCTAGATCAAAAAGGTAACTTTTTCAGATTGTAATCTTGGGTGTTGATTGTACGGAGTGACGCCATGTCTCTTAAGACGCTTCCGATTCGTAGAAAATTCCCCCTTGACTTAGTAATTAAGAAATAGATTCCACGTGTCACTTTCTTCAGATTAGGCATTATGAATATTCTGATAACTTTATGATGTCAATCTTCTGTTGGCTTTCTGTTGTCAACTATCTGGTAGTCTTCTGTTGTCAGCTATCTGGTGACCTTCTGTTGTTCTCCATCTAGACTGAGTAATCCAAGTTTACCACATAGCATCTTAAACCTTTCTTCTGGTAAGGCTTTAGTTAAAATATCTGTATGGATTTTCTCAATCTGGATGTGCTTTCTTTCTACATGATCTCTGATAAAATGATGTCTCACATCGACATGCTTGCATCTTGTGTGAAGTACTGGATTCTATGTTATGGCTATTGCGCTTGAACTGTCGCAAAATATAGGTATCTCATTTACTTCAATCTCATAATCTTTAAGTTGCTGTTTTAACCACAGAATTTGTGCACAACAACTTCCAGCAGCCATATATTCTGCTTCTGTTGTTGATGTGGCAACAGATGTCTGTTTCTTCGAAAACCAAGATATCAACTTGTTTCCAAGAAACTGACACGTTCCAGAAGTAGACTTTCTGTCCAGTTTGCATCCTGCATAATCTGAGTCAGAATAGCCTGTAAGTTCAAAATTGTCATCTTGTGGATACCAGAGACCAATATGGGCTGTTCCTTTAAGATATCTAAGTATCTTTTTGGCAGCTTCCATATGGGATTCTTTGGGATTGGCTTGATATCTTGCACACACTCCAACTGCAAAAGTGATATTTGGTCGACTTGCAGTGAGATATAATAGTGATCCAATGATCCCTCTATATTGTGTGATGTTAGCTGGTTTCCCTTCTGGGTCTGGATCTATCTTCCCGTTGGATTGCATTGGGATTTTAACCTCTTTGCTGTCTTTCATCCCAAATTTGACTAACAGATCATTGATATACTTTGCTTGATTAACAAAGATACCGTCTGGTAGTTGCTTTACCTGTAATCCTAGAAAGAAATTCATCTCCCCCATCATGGACATTTGATATTTGTTTTTCATTAGTTCAGCAAATTTGTCACACAGATAGGGAGATTGTGATCCAAAGATTATGTCATCGACATATATCTGTACTAACAGAATGTGTTCTTTCACTTTGATGACAAAGAGTGTCTTGTCAACAGAACCTCTTCTGAAGCCTGATTCCAGTAGGAATGTTGACAATGTTTCATACCACGCTCTGGGTGCCTGTTTCAAACCATAGACAGCTTTAACTAGTCTATATACTCTCTGGTCAGGATTCTCTTCTTCAAACCCAGGTGGTTGCTCAACGTACACTTCTTCTTCAAGTATGCCATTTAGGAATGCACTTTTAACATCCATCTGGTATACTTTAAATCTTTTGTATGCAGCATATGCTAAAAATAACCTAATTGCTTCCAATCTGGCAACTGGTGCAAAAGTCTCATCGAAGTCGATACCTTCCTGTTGATTGTATCCTTTTGCAACAAGTCTAGCCTTGTTTCTGACTACTTCTCCGTTCTCATCTCGTTTGTTTTTGAATACCCATTTGACACCTATTACTCCCTGATGTTTTGGTCTATCTACCAGATACCAGACTTGGTTTCTTTTAAACTCATTGAGTTCTTCTTGCATAGCTATGACCCAGTCTGCATCTCTAAGTGCTTCATAAGTATCAGAGGGTTCAACACGTGATAGATAACAACTGAGAAGTGCACTTTCTCCATGCATCCTTCTGGTTCTTACTCTATCACTTGGGTTCCCAACAATCTGTTCAGGAGGATGATTGTCCTGTATCCATCTCCTCCTACTAGTCATTTCTTCTTCTGATATCTCAGGTTCTGGTTCAATTGTTGGGTCCTCAAATTCTGGATGAGATGATTGAAAAGGATTGTCCACTTCTGGTTCTTCAATTTCTTGATTATTGTTCCAACCATTTGTATCTCTTGATTCTTCTGGTTGATCGTGATTTTGTTCATTGTTGTTTCCTTCTTCTGGTTGACTACCTTCTGGTTGAGTTCTTGATCTGTCAAGGTCCAGGATGATGTGTTCTGTTCCCCCTTGCTGTGAGCTTATTGCTTCAGCATTAGATGGAACATCAATATCATTATCATCTGTTGTATTCCAGATTAGAATATCTTCTAGTAGAATTCCTTCTGTTCTCTTTTCCTTGTTCTGGTCTTGTATATGATCATCACTCAACTCTCTGTCGATGACAAAGGATTCATCAAAGACAATATGAGGTGTTACTTCCACAATGAGTCTTCTTGTTGTAAACCCTATAAGCTATACTAACATCAGAATATCCTAAGAATATTCCAGTGTCAGCTTTACTATCAAAGGTTTTCAACTGTGATTTTCCATTATTATGGATGTAACATAAACAGCCAAAAGAGTGAAAATAATGTATCATGGGTTTTCTGTTGTTCCATATCTCGTAGGGTGTCTTCCCATGTCTGATGGTAACAACTGATCTGTTCTGTGTGTAGCATGCTGTATAAATGGCTTCTGCCCAAAATTTCTTTGGTAATCTGGTTGCATTGAGCATAGTACGAGCTGCTTCCTTTAGTGATCTGTTTCTTCTTTCAACTACCCCATTCTGTTGAGGAGTTCTTGCTGCAGATGTCTGATGTGTAATTCCCATCTGGTTGCAGTAATCCTCAACCTTCTGGTTTAGGAACTCTGTTCCACGATCTGTTCTGATGGTGGTAACAGAAACTTCCTTTTTCTTGGTGATTTTGTTAAGAAAGTTTGGCAGCTTCTCCAGAGTTTCTTTCTTCCTATATAAGAAGATTACCCATGTGTATCTTGAATAATCATCAATGATAACTAGAGTGTATTTTCTACCATTTATACTTAATGGCTTAACTGGACCAAATAAGTCTAAATGTAGTAACTCCAATATTCTGGTTGAGCTCTGGACAGATTTGCTGGAAAATGATGTTCTGGTTTGCTTCCCAGCTTGACAAGCTTCACAAATGTGGCTTTTGTCATAGACTTGTTCTGGCAATCCTTCAACTAGTTTCTCTCGTGCAATCTTATTGATTGTCTTGAAATTGAGGTGGCTTAATCTTTTATGCCATAACCAGCTAGTTTCTGATACTGTCTTAGTGATCAGACAGGTCTCTATCTGGTTGTTCCATTGCACAATATATAATCTATCCTGCAATTTCCCGGTAAGGAGTATCTCATCTCCTTCCTTGTTCTTAACCAAACAATTGTTAGCATAAAAAACAATCTGATTACCTTTGGTACAGAACTGACTTACAGAGAATAGATTGTGGCTAAGTCCTTCAACATATGATACGTTTGTGATGGTGGTCTTGCCTACTTTTATGTTTCCATATCCTCTGGTATATCCTTTTGAATTACATCCAAAAGTGACATGAGGTCCTGGTTTCTGTATGTAGTCTGATAGTAGGTTCTTGTCACACGTCATGTGTTTTGAACAGCCACTATCTATTATCCAGATTGCTCCTTTTGCTATCTTATACCTTCTTGCAGTCTTCTGATCCTGCAATTAAATGCACTTAGCTACCCTTCAATATTTGGGTGCTTGGTTATTAGCAAATGTTCCCTTTCGAATCCAGAACATTTTTGGGTTGGGGACAGCAATATAACAAGTAATAATATTTCCATTATTATCTACTTTTGACACAGAATGATATATAGATGGATGATATCTTTTTATTCCATCCTTCTTCAATCCTTTATTTGTAGATGGCATCCTGTTGACATTCTAGTTAGGTAATGTCCTGTTGACATTCTTTTTGTGAACTCTTTCTGTGTAACCTGCTGGTTGTTCCTTTACTTGATGGAACTGTCTGTTGCTGGTCTGTTTTACCATCATCTTCTGTGGTTGTTCTTTCTTGTTTCTGAGGTTTATTACCTGATCTGGAATCTGTTTCCTTTCTGGTACGAATTTCATGGAGCTAGAGGATTTCTCTGAATGACCTGGATATCCTAATCCAGATGTACCCTGTTGTTGAATGTTGATTAACAGCTTGGCACGTTCATCACTCTTGTATATCATTTCCTTCCCTTTCTTTATCTTCTCTTCAGCAACATTGTTTCTTGTAATGAGATCTTTGACCTTAGAATTTAGCGAATGAATCTCATTGTCTTTTCCTTTAATCTGTTCTTCCAGATCAGCAATTTTAACAACGAACTGTGTGTTAGCAGTACTCAGTATCTGTTCTGTTTTCTTCATCCTTTCATTCTCTTCAACTACTTCTTTGAATAATCTCTTGATGCTCGAGTAGCTTTTGAACATGTCATTGACTTCATCCCAAGAGTATTCATCTTGATCTACTATTTCCTGTTCCAGATCAATATTATTTGAAGAGTTAGAATTGCAGGATTGTACCTCTACATCATCTAGACCGTTGTCTAGTCCTGCATAGCATTCATCCCAGTCTTCTTCTTCTTTGGCAAAGAATGCTTCATCATCTTCTGTTGAACTATCAGATAGATGACTTGAGCTAGAATCTTCTTCTTCTGCTATCATGGCCTTACGTCATCACATCGTTCTGCTTCTTTGTTCTTCTGGTATCTACTCTTGTTGTCTTTGTAGAACCTTCGGTACTTTCTTGATCTGACTTCCATCTTGTCCATTCTCTTAGCAATCATTGAGAATTCTTTGAGTAACTTGTCATACCCTCCTTCTTCTGGTGCGGCAAATGATGTTGATTCATCTGTTTTGCACTTCGCTTTGAAGGCAGTCTCTTTCTCCTTCTTTGAGCTACTTTCGCTCTTCTTGCTGGAGGAGTAATCTGGTCCGTGAATCCTTCTGATGTCACATTCATGGACAGCTAGATGATCAAAAAGTGCTTCTACAGATAGATCATTAAAATCAGCACGTAGAGGTTGCATAGCTGAATAAATTTCCCAGCTTGGTGGTAGAGCTCTAAGAATCTTGAGATTCTTCTCTCTCTGTGTGTACTTATCCTTCTTGAAGGCAGATACTTCCAGTAGTACTTCAGTGAACCTATTCTTCATTTGTTCAATGGTTTCTCCAGGTTTCATCTTGAATTCATCGAACTTGTTACATGCTAGAGATAGCTTGTTCTCGATCATTGCTTCGGATCCTAGACTGAGATCTCTCAAGGCTTCCCACATTTCTTTGGCTGTATCAATATCTTGGATCTTAGCCAGATGGACTCCTTTTACAGTACTGGAAATAACTCCTTTAGCAAAATCATCTAGATTTGCTTCTCTTCTTTCTTCTGAGGTGTACTTTCTGGGATCTTTTAGTACAATTTCTTTAACAGCTCCTGTCTCAGTAATACGAGTAGTTTCTTCAGTAATGGTCAATGGTCCTTCTTCTATTACCTTCCACATCAAGCAGTGATGAGCTTTGACACACATTTTGATTCTGAAACTCCACTCTCTGTAACCTTGGATGGAGAATTCTTCGCATGCCCTGATAACAGATGATTCCATAATGACAGATAGGATGCAGATGATGAAAAAGATTTTCTAGATCTATTCAAGTAGACCACGCAGGTATTAACCTTGTGAAACAAAACAATGGTCAGTTTGAACCACCGCTCTAATACCACTTGTTGGTCCCGAAAAAGCAAGGTTTGGTGTATGGGGGGGGGGGGGAATACACCAAATACAAACTTTTCAGTTTACTTGACTAATTAAATCAGAGAGATGTAAGCTTTCTGAAACACAGATTGCTCAAGGTGATAGACCAGATTGGTTTTCTAATCGATCTTGTTCTATCCAGGTAAAATCTCTCAAGTGAGTTATACAAGGCAGAGAGTAAGTTTAGACTTAAACTCTAACAGTGTATCGTGTGCGGAATAATGGTGGACTTAGTCGGTGCTCTTGTTAAGAAAATCTTTAGAAAACTTAATCGAGTATTTAGAAGTTGATTAAGAATGCAGATTGAATGAGTATGACAGATAGAGAATAAAAACAACTGAAAATAAATGCAGAATATCAATAACGCAGTTGTTTTACGTGGTTCGGGAAACCCCCTACGTCCACGGTCTAATCCAAACTGGATTAGATATCCACTACTAGGATACTCTTCTTATTTATACTCGCTGAGAACGAGCCACAAGTTTCAATTACAAACCTTATTGAAACTTATGCACGAATAAGGGTCGTGTCCCTTTACAACTTACAGAAAATAACTGTAAAACAGGATTTCTTCACGTTAATCCACTAGAAAACTACTAGCTAGCAAAGATCTCCTTCCTCTCTCGATAAAAAAGACTTGAATCGAGATGTGATTGCGATCACGAACGGTTTGAAGCTTTTTGTCTGATTGTGAGATAGAATGCTTGAGAATATTTCTGCAGTATGTCGTTGGCATCCTTCTTTCAGACTTTAAAACTTCAAACATATATAGGCTCTGAATCTTTGAAATTCTAGCCGTTTGTTGATTGGCGTGATTTGATTTGTGGATTGCCAATCAATCATATCTCTTCTTTCCTTGTAGAATTGTTGATTGAATCTTCTATGAATGGTAAGCAGATCGTCTGTGATTGCTTTCCTTCTTCGTGTCAATCAGTGATTTTCTTTCCAATTCTAGATGAATGGATTTTAATGCATCATTGACAGGCTTGGTTCAGCTCTTTCTGTTTTGCTTCAAACCTTCTGATTCTATCTTTTCTGGTCTTAGTGCCTTTCTGGTTAAATACTGGTTAGACACTTTCTGGTTGAAGAGCTTTTCTGGTTGAACACTGGTTAGACATTTTCTGGCTTCAAATGCCTTTCTGTCTGTTACTTTCTGGTTCAGCTTTCTGTCCGTGATATCTTCCATCTTTTTGTATGAAGCCTTCTGGTTCAACTTTCTGTTAAAGTTGACTTACTACAGCTTTCTGTCTGAGACTTGCTGGTTTAACTTTCTGGTTGAAGTTGTCTTGCTTCAGCTTTCTGTCTGAGACTTGTTGGTTTAACTTTCTGGTTGAAGTTGCCTTGCTTCAGCTTTCTGTCTGAGATTTGCTGGTTTAACTTTCTGGTTGAAGTTGTCTTGCTTCAGCTTTCTGTCTGAGACTTGCTGGTTTAACTTTCTGGTTGAACTGGCTTCGACTATCTGGTCTATAACAACCAACAGAAATGATACAGAACATGAATAATGCCAAGTGTGTGTATGAGAGAACATCATCAAAACTTAGAATAATTGTGGGGTTCCCAACAAGGTCTAATCTAGAGGATATAGAACCGAGACGAGGTAGTAGAGTTAGGACTCAAAAGACTTTTGGTCCTGACTATGTGTTGTTTCTGTTGGATGATGAGCCAACAACGATTAAAGGAGCTTTCTCTAGGTCCGACGCGGAGCTATGGAGAGAAGCTGTGCAAAGTGAGATTGACTCAATTATGCAAAACCGCACTTGGGTGTTGGTTGATTTACCTGAAGGTTGTAAGCCCTTAGGATGCAAGTGGATCCTTAAAGAAAGTTTAAAGTCGATGGGTCAATTGATAAATATAAGGCTCGGTTAGAAGTAAAAGGCTTTAAACAAAGAGATGGGTATGATTTTTTCGATACCTACTCACCAGTGACGAGAATTACTTCTATTAGAGTACTTCTCGCGATTGCTGCTTTGCACAATCTCGAGATTCACCAAATGGATGTTAAAACTGTATTCTTGAATGGTGATCTCGAAGAAGAAATATATATGGAGCAACCTGAGGGGTTTGTAGTACCTGGCCAAGAAAGGAAGGTATGCAAATTGGTGAAGTCTCTATATGGGTTGAAACAAGCGCCGTTACAATGGCACTTGAAATTTGATGATGTGATGTTGTCAAATGGTTTTAAAATAAATGAGTGTGACAAATGTGTTTACATTAAGAACACAAATGACGAGTATGTTATAGTGTGTCTTTATGTAGACGATATGTTAATCATGGGTAGTAATATCCGAGTGATTAACGATACTAAGTTCATGTTGAAAAGAAATTTTGACATGAAGGATATGGGGGTAGCTAACGTGATTCTTGGAATTTAAATTCTAAGAAGTCCAGACGGAATCAGCTTGTCACAATCTCATTATGTTGAGAAAGTTCTCAAAAAGTTTAACGCGTATGATAGTGTACCTGTTAAAACCCCCTTAGAACTCAATGTTCACTTAAGTAAAAACCGAGGTGAATCGGTTGCACAAGAAGACTATGCAAGGGTGATTGGGTGCTTAATGTATCTAACGAATTGCACTCGACCTGACATAGCATGTGCCGTGAAAAAATTGAGTCGGTACACGAGCAATCCAAGCAAGGAGCATTGGAAAGCTCTTGTTAGAGTATTGAGATACCTAAAGTATACTCAATATTATGGGCTAAATTTTGGTAGATACCCCCCGGTACTTGAAGGGTACTGTGATGCGAACTGGATCTCGGACACAAAGGGTTCGCTTTCTATAAGTGGATATGTCTTCACAATCGGGGTGGAGCTGTTTCGTGGAGATCCACAAAACAAACATGTATAGCCCGATCCACCATGGAATCTAAATTCATAGCTTTAGATAAAGCTGGTGAAGAAGCCGAGTGGCTGAGAAATTTTCTCAAAGATATTCCATGTTGGTCGAAGCCAGTGCCTCTAGTGATGATTCATTGTGATAGTCAAGCTGCTATCGGGAGGGCAAAGAGTGGCTTGTATAACGGTAAGTCTCGACATATTCGTCGGCGACATAATACCGTAAGACATTTGATCACAACGGGGGTTATCACAGTCGACTATGAAAGTGTATCAACCACTCTAAGTAAATGTTGCGGAAGCTAAATAAGAACACACGAGATAATTTTGCGTAAGTTGTGTTAATAAACAACCTACACGGCAGCCTTACGGCCAAAAAGAATAATCAAAATAAGTGTTGTGTTGCTACAATATTTAGCACACACAACATCAACACTTCATACAAAAACACTAAACGTATGACCTTACAAGGACAAAGATCATTCACACTAAACTACGAATTTAATCTGCAAAATCATATCTCTAACTGAA
>JAPKLX010001739.1:0-10416 GCA_026898415.1 Leonotis leonurus
CCCCCCCCATACACCAAACCTTGCTCTTTCGGGACCAACAAGTGGTATCAGAGCAGTGGTTCATACGACCATTGTTTTGTTTCACAAGGTTAATACCTGCGTGGTCAACTTGAATAGATCTAGAAAATCTTTTCATCATCTGCATTTTATCTGTTATGGAGTCTTCTGTTATCAGGGCTTGCGAAGAATTTTCCATTCAAGGTTACAGAGAATGGAGTTTCAGAATCAAGATGTGTCTCAAAGCTCATCATTGCTTGATGTGGAAGGTGATAGAAGAAGGACCCTTGGCTATTACAGAAGAAACTACTCGAATTACAGAAACAGGAGTAGTCAAAGAATCTGTACTGAAAGACCCCAGAAAGTATACTTCTGAAGAAAGAAGAGAAGCAAATCTTGATGATTTTGCTAAGGGAGTTATCTCCAGTACTGTGAAAGGAGTACATCTGGCCAAGATTCAAGATCTTGATACAGCCAAAGAAATGTGGGAAGCACTAAGAGATCTCAGCCTAGGATCTGAAGCTATGATCGAGAACAAGCTATCCCTAGCATGTAACAAGTTCGATGAATTCAAAATGAAGCCTGGAGAAACAATTGAACAAATGAAGAACAGGTTCACTGAAATATTACTTGAGGTGTCTGCCTTCAAAAAGGACAAGTACACACAGAGAGAGAAGAATCTCAAGATTCTTAGAGCCTTACCACCAAGCTGGGAAATCTATTCAGCTATGCAACCTCTACGTGCTGACTTCAACGATCTGTCTGTAGAAGCACTTTTTGATCATCTGGCTGTTCATGAATGTGATATCAGAAGGATACATGGACCAGATCACTCCTCCAGCAAGAAGAGTGAAAATAACACAAAGAAGGAGAAAGAGACTGCCTTCAAAGCGAAGTGCAAATCAGATGATTCAACATCATCTGCTACACCAGCAGAAGGAGGATATGAGAAACTACTCAAAGAATTTTCCTTGATTGCTAAAAGAATGGACAAGATGGAAGTCAGATCAAGAAAGTATCGTAGATTCTACAAAGACAACAAGAATAGATACCAGAAAAATAAAGAGACAGAACAACCTGTTAACAGAACAGAAAGTAAAGGCAATAGCAAGTTCACTAACCCTGCTGATTATACTTGCTATGGTTGTGGAAGAACAGGTCATTTCAAAACAGACTGTCCTGATCTATCCAAAAGCCAGAGAGAAGAACTAAGAGCTAAGAGAGACAGAAAACTTAAAGCTCAACGTAAAGCTATGATAGCAGAAGAGGACTCCAGCAGCTCAAGCCATTTAACAGACAGTTCATCAGAAAATGATGAAGCCTTTTATGCTGGAGAAACAGACAATGAATGGGATGAATGCTACATGGGACTAGACAATGGACTCGACCAAGATGAGGTAAATTTTCATGACTCTCAATCTTCAGATTCTGATTCAGGTAATGAAGATGAACCAGAAGTTACATGGAAAGAAATCAATGAGATGTTTGAAAGTTATACAAGCATCAAGAAGTTATTCTCAGAAGCTATAAAGGAGAATGAAAAGATGAATGATACTATAAAGTTCCTAAGCGAAGCAAATACGAAGTTTTCAGCTCAGTCTATCGATCTGGAAGAACAGATCAAGAATAAAGATAGTGAGATTCATTCCTTGAACTCAAAAGTCAAAGATCTTATAAATAGGAATAACATTGCTGAAGAGAAGATCAAGAAAGGAAAAGAAATGATCTACAGAAGTGATGAACGTGCCAAACTACTCATCAACATACAACAGAAAGGCACGTCTGGATTAGGATATCCAGGTCACACAGAAAAAGCAGCAGGTCCAATGAAATTCGTACCAGAAAGAAGTCAGATACCAGATCAAGTAATAAACTTGAAAAATAAGAAAGATCTTCCCCAGAAGATGATTGTTAAACAAGTTGGTAACAGACAATATCATCAAATCAAAGGATATCCTGCTAACTACACTGAATCTAAACAACAGCCCAAAACTAAAGTCAACAGGACATCACAGAAGAAAGCAGAAAGCAAAGGATCAGAGAGATATCATCCATCTGTTCTTCACTCAAAGTCCATTGTTGACGTGAATGGGAATATCATCACAAGCTACATTACTGTTCCAAATTTAAAGCTATTCTGGATTCAAAAAGGGATCTTTGCTAATAACCAAGCACCCAGACAATAAAGGGTAGCTAAGCTTATCTAATTGCAGGACCAGAAGGCTGCAAGAAGAAGCAAGATTGCAAAAGGAACAATCTGGATAATTGATAGTGGCTGTTCAAAACACATGACATGTGACAAGAACCTACTATCAGACTACATAGAGAAACCAGGACCTCATGTCACTTTTGGATGTAATTCAAAAGGATATACCAGAGGATATGGAAACATAAAAGTAGGCAAGACCACCATTTCAAATGTCTCATATGTTGAAGGTCTCAGCCACAATCTATTCTCTGTAAGTCAGTTCTGTACCAATGGTAATCAGATTGTTTTCAATGCTGACAACTGTTTGGTTAAGAACAAGGAAGGAGATGAGATACTCCTTACCGGGAAATTGCAAGACAGATTATATATTGTGCAATGGGACAACCAGATAGAGACCTGTCTGGTCACAAAGACAGTGTCAGAAACTAGCTGGCTTTGGCATAAAAGATTAAGCCATCTCAACTTCAAATCAATCAATAAGATTGCACGAGAGAAACTAGTTGAAGGATTGCCAGAACAAGTCTATGACAAAAGTCACGTTTGTGAAGCATGTCAAGCAGGAAAGCAGACCAGATCATCCTTTTCGAGCAAATCTGCCCAGAGCTCAACCAGAATACTAGAATTACTACATTTAGACTTATTTGGTCCAGTCAAACCATTAAGCATAAATGGTAGGAAATATACTCTAGTCATCATTGATGATTATTCAAGATTTACTTGGGTAATATTCTTGCATAAGAAGAAAGAAACTCTGGAGAAGCTGCCAAACTTTCTCAACAAAATTACCAAGAAAAAGGAAATTTCTGTTACCACAATCAGAACAGATCGTGGAACAGAATTTCTAAACCAGAAAGTTGAGGATTACTGCAACCAGATGGGAATTACACATCAGACATCTGCAGCCAGAACACCTCAACAGAATGGGGTAGTTGAAAGAAGAAACAGATCGTTAAAAGAAACAGCTCGTACTATGCTAAATGCAACCAGATTGCCAAAGAAATTTTGGGCAGAAGCCATCTATACAGCGTGCTACACCCAGAACAGATCAGTTGTTACTATCAAACATGGGAAGACACCTTATGAGATATGGAACAACAGAAAACCCAGAATTCATTACTTTCGTTCTTTTGGCTGTCTGTGTTACATACACAATAATGGGAAATCTCAGTTGAAAACCTTTGATAGCAAAGCTGATCCAGGAATATTCTTAGGATATTCTGATGTTAGCAAAGCTTATAGGGTTTACAACAAGAGGACTCAAGTTGTGGAAGTAACACCTCATATTGTTTTTGATGAATCTGTTATTAGTGACAGAGAATTTGGTGTTGAACAATCACAAGACCAGAACAAGAACCAGAAAGCAAAAGTTATTCTGCTTGAAGATATTCTGATCTGGAATACATCAGAAGAGAATGAGATTGAAGTTCCCAATAATGCTGAAACAGTAAGCTTACAGCAAGGGGGAACAGAACAGACAACACCAATCACACCAGAGAACAACCAGCCAGAAGGAGAAAATAATGATCCAGAACCAGATCAACCAGAAGAATCAGGTGATACAAATGGTTGGAATAATGATCAAGAAATACCAGAAGATGAAAATCCATTTCAAACTTCTCATCCAGAGTTTGAGGACCCAGCAAGTGAACCAGAACCAGAGTTATCAGAAGAGGAGATATCTAGCAGAAGGAAATGGATTCAAGAAAATCACCCTTCTGAACAGATTGTTGGGAACCCAACAGATAGAGTGAGAACCAGAAGAATGCATGGAGAAAGTGCACTTCTCAGTTGTTATCTGTCACGTGTTGAACCCTCTGACACCTATGAAGCACTTAGAGATGCAGACTGGGTCATAGCTATGCAAGAAGAACTCAACGAGTTCAAAAGAAACCAAGTCTGGTATATGGTTGACAGACCAAAACATCAAGGAGTGATAGGTGTAAAATGGGTATTTAAAAACAAACGAGATGAGAATGGAGAAGTAGTCAGAAATAAGGCTAGACTTGTTGCAAAGGGATACAATCAACAGGAGGGTATCGATTTCGATGAAACCTTTGCACCTGTGGCCAGATTGGAAGCAATCAGACTATTTCTGGCATATGCTGCATACAAGAGATTCAAAGTATACCAAATGGATGTTAAAAGTGCATTCCTTAATGGCATACTCGAAGAAGAAGTGTATGTTGAGCAACCACCTGGATTTGAAGAAGAAAATCCTGACCAGAGAGTATACAGATTAGCCAAGGCTGTCTATGGATTGAAACAGGCACCCAGAGCATGGTATGAAACATTATCAACATTCCTACTGGAATCAGGCTTCAGAAGAGGTTCTGTTGACAAGACACTGTTTATCATCAAAGTCAAAGAACATATCCTGCTGGTCCAGATATATGTCGATGACATAATCTTTGGATCACAATCTCCCTACCTGTGTGACAAATTTGCAGAACTAATGAAGAACAAATACCAGATGTCCATGATGGGTGAGATGAATTTCTTTTTAGGACTGCAGGTAAAACAATTACCAGATGGTATCTTTGTTAATCAAGCAAAGTACATCAACGATCTGCTAGTCAAGTTTGGAATGAAGGATAGCAGAACAGTAAAAATTCCAATGCAATCAAATGGAAAGATAGATCCAGACCCAGAAGGAAAACCAGCAAATATTACTCAATATAGAGGAATTATTGGCTCTCTGCTATACCTTACAGCAAGCCGTCCAGATATCACATATGCCGTTGGAGTTTGCGCCAGATATCAAGCAAATCCTAAAGAATCACATATGGAAGCTGCCAAAAAGATACTTAGATATCTTAAAGGCACAGCTAATATTGGTCTATGGTATCCACAAGATGATAACTTTGAGCTTACAGGTTACTCTGATTCAGATTATGCAGGATGCAAACTGGACAGAAAGTCAACCTCTGGAACGTGTCAATTTCTTGGAAACAAGTTGATATCTTGGTTTTCAAAGAAACAGACATCTGTTGCTACATCAACCACAGAAGCAGAATATATGGCTGCTGGAAGCTGTTGTGCACAGATACTCTGGTTGAAACAGCAATTAAGAGATTATGAGATTGATGTAAAGGAGATACCTATATTCTGTGACAGCTCAAGTGCCATAGCTATAACACAGAATCCAGTACTCCACACAAGATGCAAACATGTCGATGTGAGACATCATTTTATTAGAGATCATGTAGAGAGAAAACACATCAAGATTGAGAAGATTCATACAGACATCCAACGTGCTGACATCTTAACCAAAGCATTACCAGATGAAAGATTTAAGATGCTATGTGGAAAACTTGGACTACTCAGTCTGGATGAACATGACCAGAAGACTACAAGATAGCCATGACCAGAAGGTTACCAGATAGTCATGACCAGAAGACGACCAGATAGTCATGACCAGAAGACTACCAGATAGTCAAGACCAGAAGACTACTAGATAGTCAAAACCAGAAGACTACTAGATAGTCAAGACCAGAAGACTACCAGATAGTCATGACCAGAAGGCTACCAGTTAGCTAATACCAGAAAGCTAATTACAAGAATGACAGAAAGATCAGCTGAAATAAAATACACGTGGCATAATTTTATCAATTAATTGACGAAAAAGCCATGTGAAATTATTTCTTAAATGCTAAGTCAAGGGGGAACTTTTAAGGAAATTGAAGCGTCAAGATGAAAGACGTCACTCTCCTAGGTTACAGAATTGTAAAAGATATTTTTACCCTAGATTTAATAAATCTTCTATTTTCATCATGATTAGCACAACCTTGGGAACTGGGATCGAGGAAATCCCTGCAAGAAACAGGAAAAAGGAAAGTTGCCAAAAGTGAGAGATACGCACACGCTCGCATATAGACCCTAGGATCTAGAGCGTTCATCTCACGCAAGGAAAGGCGGCAAAACAAATCTTGAAGCGGGAAAAATCTAAAAAGGGAGAAAATCTTTTCAACTCTTCGAATTTCTTTTCTCTTAAATTATTTTTGTTATATATTTGTGCGATATCTTCTCTTAACTGTTCACCTTCACTTTATCGCACTGAGCACTTCTCAAATTTTAAGCACTTAAGTTTTTCCCAAATTCTCTGCAATTCTCCAAAGCTATTTTTGCGCTCAACTATGGCACCCCAAACTTCACTCTTTCTGCAACACGTAGCCGAGGTTCAGAAGTTTCTCTCACCTGAACCGTATGCTGTTCTTGAAACACATGGTTTTCGAAAGCTCGAAGAAATTTTTGCTATAGTTTCACGCTGCAAAGGTTTTTAGATTAATCAAAACTTCTTTATATCTGCATTATATTGCATATTCTGTGTCCTTCTTTTGCTCTATGATCTGCTATTCTCACTGTGTTATTCTTATACTTGTTCATATAAACTGATAAATATGTATATATTTGTGTGAATGATATTTTGGATGTAAGGATTCTGCAACATCGTTACTTCACATCCCAAGATGTTTCTGGGAAAGCAAGTGGCCTCCTTCTACCTAACATGGCAAAATGACAAGCATGGCTTTGAAGCCAATGTCTTAATGCCGATTGGGGACCGTACTAGCAAAACCCCCTACAATGTGATAGAGATGATCAACCAGGCTTACAGGTTGAAAGATGAAGGATTGACCCTAGAGGATATCACCTCTGAACAACTCCAAGAAGCTGTGGAAATCATGATGGTGATACCCATCTCCTACACTGGAAGGATGTTTCAGAGATCTCTGCCTCAACCGGGATTCAAGTTGCTATTGGAATTGGTTCAAAGGATTTTTCTCAACCACAGTGGCACTTATGATCAAGTCACACCTGAGAAATTCAGAATTCTCACAGCGGTTGTTCTCAACCTTCGAGTCAACTGGAGCAGAATTCTTTTTGAATTGATGGCTAAAGAAGCCAAGTTGGTGACATATACCAAGGATAGCAGAGGCAGAGGAACGTCTGTGGAAGTTAGGAGGAACCTGCGACACTCCTCAAAGATTAGCCTTATGGTTGAGAAGTTTTTCAAGCAGAAAGTGTGGGATGATGCTGAGGAGTACAACATCACTCACTCAATTCCCAAAGACCAGCACCATTTAGAGATGTACTTGGGACTGGCACCTCAATTTTTCAACAAAATACCAGATGAAGTGCATAAAGCCGCAGCACTGGAAGTGGGTAGTTCCAACCCTGCATGGGTTCCACCTACCAAAGGTGTGGAGAAAAAGAAGGAAAAGGTGGTGAAAGAAAAGGCAGCCAGAAAGCGAGGCAGTTCTGTAGAAACAGAAACTTCTGCCCCTCTGCCCAAACAGAAGAAGAGAAGACTCCAGAAAGTCCAGGAAACTTCTCCACCAGCAGCAACAGCAGAACAATCTGATTTTCAAGAACATGAGGAAGAAATATCACAAGCAGCAACAGAACAAACCGAAACTCCAGCAGAGGAGATACAACCAGAAACCAGCCAGAAGAATTTCTCCCCTGCTAGAACAGCTACACCCTCACCACCTCGAATGGAAAAAATCAGTGAAGAAGAGGAGGAAGAAGGAGGAGAATCAACAGATGAGGAGGAGGTCAGGAAACAACAAGCTGAAAGTGTAATCAATCTGCTGGAGAACGAAGCAGAACACTCTGTTCTACAGGAGTTCCCTGGAATCAACCTGCTTCCAGAGAGTTTGGGAGCAGCAAGACGCGTCAAGTTTTACTTGCTGATCAAGGACAGCGAGTACTATGTCTTTGACGCACTGCTTCAGCTCAAGACAATTGATGAACTCAAGAAGGAAGAAGCAACGCTGCTGAGCCTCCTTCAAGTCTCCACAGTTCTTGAAGTGAGAGCAGAATATCACCAACTTATCTCGGACCTCATGAAGCAGGAGGCAGCAGCATTGAAAGTCGATTTATCAACAGCACAACCTGAGGGCCAGATACCAGAATCTGTTCCCACGCACCATCAACCAGCACAGGCAGAAACTTCAACAAGACATTCTCCCAAGAAAACACCTATCATTGACCTGGATTCTGGTGAAGACGAACCAGTAGGTCAACACATTGGCGGGGAGCCCAGCAATGAAATTTATACCCATGGCGCTGCACAGAAGTTGAAGAAACATGTCAACTTCTATACCATGGAAGAACTCTTGGAAAGAGAACCCAAGACTTTCAACAACTACCAGCTGGACAACCTGATTACACTGAGAGTTGAAGATTGTCTGACAGCAACCTGCAACACACTGCAAGAGAAAGCCACCCAGATACTCACTGATTTCAACCAACATCAGAAAGAGTATGTCAACGACATGGATGAAGATATCCGAAGAAAACTTCGCACAGTGAGGAAAGAGCTGGATAAAAAGATAGATGATGACAGAGCATCAACTGAAGCAGGTCAAGCCAAAATCAACCTACGCCTGACTGGAATTGATGAAAAAGCTGAAAAAGCCACTTCCTTGCTAGCTGATTTGCTAGCCAAACAAGATGAAACAATCAGTGCAGCTGTTGACAGGAAAGGAACTGCACTCGCTGCTCAACTCAAGGAAGACACAGACCTGTCCATCCACTCCCATCTAGCTCTTTTTGAAAAAGAGAAATTTGTGGAGCTGATGCGGAAAAACCAGGTCGATGTCCTAAATGACCTTCTGTATCCAACTCCAGAGGACTTTGAAACCCAGAACAATCGCCTAACTGCTGTAGAAGAGCTTCAGGAGACATATGACAAAACTCTGTCTACCATGAACAGCAGGTTAGAGAAGAAAGTTGATGCCTCTGATCAGACAATCAACCATCTGCTTGGTTTTAAAGAAGATGCTGAGGCAAAAATGGAGAAGATGAATGAGGAGATTACCTCTTTACGTACACTCATCAATACCCTCTTTGATGATGTCAAAAAGGGGGAAATCTCTGGAGGAAAGGGAGGTAAAAGCGGCAAGGGCTTAACAGAAGCAGCAGATGCTGGAACAGAAACACCAGCACAAGAAGCACCTGTACCCGCAACTCAACCCAGACCAACCACACCTCCACGACCTGATCCTACTCTTCTAGGATCAGAAACAGCTCAAACTACATCTCACACCCCCAAAGACAAAGGCAAGAAGCCTATAGATGAAGGGGACCAGATAGCAGAGTTGCTGCTTTTTGGAGTGAGCATGGATCAAGCCTGTGATCCAATGTTCAGAGCGCAGTTCTACAAGGAACAGGCAGAAAGGGAGAGGAAACTGGCTGCCCAGGAAGCTAAAGAGAAATCCTTCCAAACTCCCTTCTCTTCGCCTTCATCAACAGAGCGTTCGCAGCAACAATCATCTGCATCAACCACCCAGTCCAAAAAGAAGAAGAAGAAACCCTTCTCCTGGAACCTGTCATTACAGAAACAGACACCCAAAGATACATGGGTTCCAGAAGAGGATCAGATTGACTGGGAGAAAGTGAAACAAGGTTTTATTTTGAATAGATATTTTTTGAAGGAGCCTACATATTCTGAAGCAACTCCAGATGAGGATTTCAACAGATACCTTGAGAATTTTGGTGACCAAGAGCTTATACAGAGGATCAGAATAGCTGCTTCTGATGCCAAAATCCAGTTGAAGGCACCTGAGAAAGAATTCATGATCTGCCCAACGATACCAGGCAGTAATCTTCCTGACAAGACTTACATTCTTAACTACATCAACCAGCTGGCCAAGATCAAGGGATACAAGATAGATAACCATGATCCTAACTATGCCAGAGTTAGAGATGGGATCTATGAAAGCATCCAGCTGGTTTCTGATGCACAGAGGGAGAAAATGAAGAAGGGAGGAGCTGCAAGATGGTTTTCTTAGACAAATCTTTTGTATCTTCTGTCTTTTGTCTCTCTGTCTTTTCTGTTGATCTTTTGTACTCAACAATTCACACATCAATGAATTTGGAGTATTTCTTATCTCTCTGTTATTTACTGTTATTTAACTTAAATAACAAATTAACCTGTTTGTCCAGAACATGATACAAGTAACATTGTTTTTACTAAGTGTGGTTTTGACATCATCAAAAAGGGGGAAATTGTTGGGAACCCCATAACATTTCTTAGTTTTGATGATGGTTTTTCAAAACACACTTGATATAATACATGTTCTGTACCTTCTATTTGGTTTCAGCATAACAGATAGTCGAAACTGTTTCAAACAGAACGATAGAAGATGTCTTGAACAGATGCTAAAACCAGCAAGTCTCAAGCAGAAGGCTGGAACAGAAAGCTGGAG
>JAPKLX010000633.1:0-18356 GCA_026898415.1 Leonotis leonurus
CCAACATGTACTTGGCAAAACAGGCAAACACATTCTACTTAACATGGTAAGATGAGAAGGAAGGTAACGAGGCCAATGTGCTGATGCCCATTGGAGATAGTACAAGCAAAACTACCTACAACGTCCTCGCCATGATTAACCAAGCATACCGCCTAAAGGATGAAGGTATAAATCTTGATAAAATCACCTATGATCAACTCCAGGAAGCGGTGGAGAAAGTTATGGTGATTCCTATGTCATACACTGGAAGAATGTTCCAGAGATCCCTGCTCCAACCAGTCTACAAACTAGTATTCGAGTTCATGCAACAGATCTTTCTCAATCACAGTGGATCTTACGATCAAGTTACCCCAGAGAAATTTAGAATTCTCACAGCTGTTGTCCTAAATCTCAAAGTTAACTGGAGCAGAATCATGTTTGATATATTGGCAAAGGAGGCCAAGCTCCTAAAATATACCAAGGACGATCGAGGGAAAGGTGTCTCTGTGGAGGTGAGAAGGAACTTGCGGCATTCTACCAAAATTAGCTTCATGGTAGAAAAGTTCTTCAAGCGGCAGGTCTGGGAGGATGTCACATAATACAACACCTAATTTACCATTCCTAAGGACCAGCACCAGATAGAAATGTCCTTGGGACTCACCCCAACCTTATTTACCAAGTTATAGATGAAGTGCACCACGCTGCACTACTGGAGATGGGTGGTTCAAATCCAATGTGGATACCACCAACCAAAGCAGTGGAGAAACAGAAGGAAAAGGCACCAAGGGAAAAGGTGCAGAAGGAGAAGGCAACACGTAAACCACCTTCCAAGAGGGCAAGTTCTATTGAGACAGACACCTCCACATCTCACCAGCCGAAGTAGAAGAGGCGTAGATTGAGGAAAGTACACGACTCTCCACCACCCACTGAAGAAGTTTAACAAGACATAGACACTCATCAACCAGAACCAGAAATGACTCAACCAGATCGAGTCAGTCCACAACTAGCTGAGGAGACTCCACAATCAGAAATCCCCATTTCCTCCGCAAACTGAGGAACACATATATGTGGAACCAGAATCCAGTTTCAACCCTACTCAGGACAAGGACTTCTCCCCTGCCAGAATAGCAACACCCTCCCCTAACAGAATGCAGAGGATCAATGAGGAAGATGAGGAAGAAGATGAGTCCGTTGATGAGGAGGAAGAAAAGAAAAAGTAAGCATAAGGTGTGATTAACCTACTGGAAAGCGAAGCAGATCACTCTGTGCTTCAAGATTTTCCAGGAATTCACATGCTGCTAGAGAGTCTTGGAGCAGCAAAGAGAGTTAAGTTCTACTTGCTGGTCAAGGACAGCGAGTACTATATTTTGGACGCTCTGCTCCAGACCAGATCGATGGAAGAGCTGAAGAAGGAGGAAGCCACCTTGCTAAACTTACTGCAAGCAAGCACTGTTGGTGAAGTTCAGTTAGAATACCACCGGCTCATTCTAGCAATGATGAAGCATAAGGCCAGATTGCTGAAGATAGATCTCAAGCCATTTTATGCTGATAAAATGGAATTTTATTCCAGTGTGATGGGATCAGATGAAGAAGCTGATCAGGATGTGGACATGGGAGGTCCAGGAGGGGACCGGATTGAGCAGTCCACTAGCCAGCCAGATCAATCTCCACCGATGCAAGAAACAACAACTTAGCAACCCACCCAGACAGCATAAAAGCCCAAGAGAAGGCAAAAGAAGACACCGGTTATTCATCTAGATCAAGTAGATGGGGAACCAGCTGGTCAATTTATTGACGGAGAACCCACCAACGAGCTCTATACTCCTGGATTAGCTCAGAAATTGAAGAAGAATGTCATATTCTCCAATCTTGGAGAGATTCTGGAACGAGAGATCAAATCTTTCAACAACTACCAGATCGACAACCTGATCACAATTTTTGTTGAAGATCACATGAACGCTACCTGCAATGCCCTACAAGAGAAAGCAACACAGATTCTTTATGATTTTAATCAGCACTAGAAAGACTATGTCAATAACATGGATCTGGATTTACATCGTAAGCTATGACATCAGGACAAAGAACTCAACAAGAAGATGGACGACGACAAAGCAGCCACAGAAACAGCTAGGGAGAAGCTTGATCTGCGACTAGAGGCAGTTGAATAGAAAACAAAGTCTGTCCAAGCCCTATTCACTGACATGATGGCTAAGCAGACTGACAAAATTGAAACTGCTATGAAGAGTAAAACTGCTGCAATCACTGCTGAAGTAAAGGAGGCCATTGCCCTTGATGTCCATGCCAAACTTGCTGCCTTTGAGAAGTAGAAGTTTGTGGAACTCATGATGGACAATCAAGCCAGTGTACTGGATGCCTTACTCTACCCCAACCCGACAGAGTACGAGAACCAAAACACCAGACTTATTAAGGAGTACTGAAGCTCAACCTGGTCCAGTTCAACAGACGAGGGAGAGGCCCACAACCCCACCAAGGGCGGATCCCACTATTGAACCTGAACAACAACAACAACAGCAACAACAAACTGCTACTCGTGATAAAGGTAAGAAGCCTATCGATGAAGGAGACTAGATAGCTGAACTGCTGTTGTTTGGAGTTAGCAGAGAACAAGCCTGTGACCCAATCTTCCGGGCACAATTCTACAAAGATTAGGCAGAACGTGAGAAGAGGTTAGCTGCACAAGAAGCAAAAGAAAATTCCTACCAGACGACCTTCTCCTCACCGCCATCATCAGAACGTTCTCAGCAACAGTCATCTCAATCCACAACATAGTCAAAGAAGAAGAAGAAGAAACCCTTTGCTGCATGGAACCTGTCTTTGCAGAAGCAAACACCCAAGATGTTTGGGTACTAGAAAGTGACCTGAAGGATTGGGAGCTAGTCAAGCAAAGGTTTATAATGAAAAGGTACTTTCTAAAAGAACTTATCTACTCAGAGTCTACGCCAGACGAAGACTTCAACAGATACATGGTGAATTTTGGAGACAAGGAGCTGATACAGAGAATCAGACTGGCTGCCACGAATGTTAAAATACAAATGAAGGCACCTGCAAAGGAGTATATGGCATGTCCTATAATTCCAGGGAGCAGCATACCTGACAAGACATACATACTGAATTACATCAATCAGCTGGCCAAGATCAAAGGTTAAAAATTGACAACCATGACCCTAACTACGCCTGAGTGAGAGATGGAATCTATGAAAGTATACAACTCGTCTCTGATGCCCAGCGACAAAAGATGATGAAAGAGGAGTTGCCATATGGTTTTCATAATTTTCTTATCTTTTAATCCATCTGCTACTTTATTGCTTGTTGCTCTATATCTTTTTGATGTCTCCATATAATCCCCCTATACTCAACTGATATATATATTTTTGTGGTTTTTCTGAAGATAAAGTCTCATTGTCCATAATCATTTACTACTATTTTTGTCTTTAATTTCCAAAAAAGAACTATAGATAATTAGTACTTAAATTCTATGCTTAATATTATTCATTTCTACATATAATTGGCAGCAACTGGACTTTCAAATGACTTTGGCCAAGAAGATAAAAATACTCATGACATTATTCCCTATAGAAATATGTAAAAATATTTTTGAAATATGCAACTTTACCTCGAAGCTTACTCGAGAAGATTTGTAGTTCTTTTGAGATCTATGAAATGTTGGGAACCCCACAATACTTTAGTTTTGATGATGTTCTCTCGAAACACACTTAGAGTTCATTCTGTCTTGCTAGATCTTAATCTGTTCTATATGTACCAGATCACTGTGATATAAAGTGAAACTAATAGAGAACACGATCTTTGTCCAAATTAGAAAATGACTTGGTATGCAAAGGATCTCATCCTATAGAAGTCATTCTGTTTGTCTTTTGTTCGTAGACCAGATCAATAGCAGATTGAAGTAAGCAGATAATCTATCAGATGGTCACTCGGCCAATTCTTCCAAAACATTCACAGAAGATTCTACCCTGCTTTGGAGCATATTTCTGAAGACTAGATCGTCTGCTGACTAGATCGATATCAATCTGGTACGACCAGATCGTTATTGGAATATGAACCAGATGATATCAAATCACCTACCAGTTAATTGGCAATCACATGTTTGACCAGATTAACTGATGAGGAGTCCCAAACTCATTGCCACATCATTCAAGTTTACCAAGATGGAAGAAGAATTAATCTACTCTAGAAGAAGGAAAGTAGTACCTATCAACGATCTGCTTTACATATTTATTGAAGATTCAGTCAAAATTTCCAAAGGCAATTAGAGATAATTTAGGGATTCACAATCGTTGATTGGTAAATTACATTTACTCCAAACCAATCAACTCTAACAGTTAGAATTTCAAAAATCTACACCTATAAAAGCTTGGAACCAAGACTTCAAGAGTACAAGACTATCATCTATGATCAACAAGCTGTTACTCTGCTCAGAAATCATCTCACTCTTCGAAGAGTTCACTTGAGAAGATTTCTACTCACCAGATCGTGTTCGAAGCCGTTCGTGATCGAAATCATATCAACTCAATTCAAGTCTGTCTTATCAAGAAGAAAGAAGGAGATCTTCGCTAGCTAGTAGTTTTCTAGAGGATTGACGTGAAGAGATCCAGTTATAGTAGTTTTCTGTAAGTTGTAAAGGGACACGACCCTTATTCGTGCATAAGTTTCAAACAGATCGTTCTTCAAACTTGTGGCATGTTCTCAACAAGTATAAATAAGAAATGTATACTAGTAGTGGAAATCTAATCCAGTTTGGATTGGACCGTGGACTTAGGGGCTTTCCCGAACCATGTAAAAAACAACTGTGTTATTTACTTTCTGCATTTTAATTCTCAGTTGTTTATTCACTAATCAGTACATCCATTCAATTTGCATTTTTAATCAATCTGCTAAATATTCGGTTAAGTTTTGCAAAAGGTTTTCTAAACAAAGAACACCAAGTAAGTCCACCATATTTCGCACACAACGCTCTGCTAGGAAACAGGATTACTCTTGATTTCTGCCCAGTGTTATTCATCAGAGAGTTCCTATTTGGACATAACAAGATCGATCTGGTCATCGATCTAGTTTGTCACAATTGAGCAATTTGTCTACAGAAAGCTTAATCTCTCTCATAAATTAGTCAAGTAAAACTGAAAAGTTCGCATTTGGAATTGGACCCTTGAAAATTAATGAAACCTCTTTTAGAAAATACTATATTTTTTTCTCTACATGCACTATAAATTTTATTAAAAAATGATTGACCATGAATATTTTCCCTTTAGAAAAACATGATATAATGCAATAAATCATGACATGTCGATCCTAACCAGGATCCAAATCTAAAATTCAATCTGGCAGGCTAACAGATCTTATGATCAGAAACTCGAAACCTTAAGGGACCTTAGCCATCTGATAGACCGATAGTCATGAATGAGACAATGAATGAAGAACAGAACGAGAGGAGAAAACATGAAGAAAATGGTATCGGAACGATGGCGGTGGAGACTCGACGGCGGCTGAGCCACGTTTGTTAGGCTCCGTGCTACCTTCGACCTTACCCTGACTTACCTTGCCTTCGATCGATCCTAAATTCCTGAACCCGCAGAACCTCGGTACTCGAAAATGATAAAAATAAAGAGAAAAAAAAAAGAATAGGAGAAAGAAGAAGCAGAAGTTGAATTACTTCTATGAAAATGAGCAAGAGCTCTGTTCGATCACCTCTTATTTATAGGTAGACTTTGATGTTTTTTATTAATATTATATTAAATTATTATATTATATTATATGATTATTATATTTTTATTTATATTTAAACCTTAAAACATCATAGCTTCTGCACACGATCTCCATTCCGAGCAAATCCAAAGTCAACATCTTCCTTTCTTAATACTCTACACAATGACTATAATATTGATATACTTTGGGTCATGTATGGAAAAAAAAAATTTAATGACGTGCTTAAACTTTAAACATTCGTAGAGGTCGCATACGAACTCCTTTTTAGGAAAACTTAGTACCAATCTTTTTCTTTTGAAAAATTCTACGCAAGGAGTATAATATGTATATACTTTCATCTTATGAATGAAAAGTTCATTTTTTAAATAAACCTTTTAAAAAGCTTTGCCGGTCCGCCAAATTAACATGGTAGGTCCTAACTGGGTCTAGGTTTATCCTAAAATTCTTATTTCATCATACCTAGGTCCCTTAATACTTAGAACACTTAAAAGTATAGTTAGAAATTAAAAGGATATTACATCTTCTCTCTGACTTTTTGATAGGTCAGGACAGTCTGTTTTGAAGTGACCTGATCTGCCACAACCATAGCAAGTATAGTCCGTAGAGTTAGATTTTTTACCATTACTATTTGTTTCAACTTTGCTATCAGATCGATCTTGTTCTCTATTCTTATGATATCTACTTTTGTTGTCTTTGTAGAATCTGCGATATTTCCTCGATCTGACTTCCATTTTATCCATCCTTTTGGCAATCATAGCAAACTCCTTGAGCAGCTTGTCATAGCCCCCTTCTTCTGCTGCAGCAGGTGCTACTGATTCATCTGCTACACACTTCGCTTTGAAGGCTACTTCCTTCTCCTTCTTTGAACTGCTCTCTTTCTTCTTGTTTGATGCATGATTTGGTCCATGTATTCTTTTGATATCACATTCATGTACAGCCAGATGATCAAAAAGTGCTTCAACTGACAAATTATTGAAATCAGCACGTAGTAGCTGCATTGTAGAATATATCTCCCAGCTTGGTGTCAACGCTCTGTGTATCTTGAGATTCTTCTCTCGCTGAGTGTACTTGTTCTTGTTAAATGCAGAAACTTCAAGTACTAGTACTTCAATGAATCTATTCGTCATCTGCTCGATGGTTTCTCCAGGCTTCATCTTGAACTCGTCAAATTTGTTGCACGCCAGAGACAACTTGTTCTCGATCATGGCTTCAGAACTTAAGCTGAATTCTCACAGTGCCTCCCAAATCTCTTTGGCTGTATCCAGATCTTGGATCTTGGCCAGATGGACTCCTTTAACAGTGCTAGAGATAATCCCTTTTGCAAAGTCATCCAGATTTGCTTCACGTCGTTCTTCTGATGTATACGTTCTTGGATCTTTCAACATGGTCTCTTTGATTGCACCAGTTTCTGTGATGCGAGTCTTTTCAGCTTTCTCAAAGGGAGATTTCTTAAATGTGACAAACCATCCACAGTGATCTTGTGATAAACACTTAGTAGATAAGAAGAGTGATCTTGTTGTCCAACAGAGCGTTGTGTGCGGAAATATGGTGGACTTAGTCAGTGCTCTTTATTAGAAAACCTTTGCAAATTTTAATCGAATAGTTTAGCAGATTGATTAAGAATGCAGAATGTATGGACGTGATGGTTAGTGAATAAACAACAGAAAGTAAATATGCAAAATGTAAATAACACAGTTGTTTTACGTGGTTCGGGAAACCCCTACTTCCACGGTTCAATCCAAACTGGATTAGATATCTACTACTAGGATACTCTCTTCTTTAGAACCCTTTGAGAACGAGCCACAAGTTTCAAACACAATTTGGTTGAAATTTATGCACGAATAAGGGTCGTGTCCCTTTACAACTTACATTATACAACTGCAACAAGATATCTTCACGTTAATCCACTAGAAAACTACTAGCCAGAGAAGCTATCTTCTTTCTCCTTCTCGATAAGACAAACTTGAATCAAGTGGTGTGATTTCGATCACGAATGGCTTAGAATACGATCTGGTATCAGAAACCTTCTCGAATGAATGCTTTGTAGAGTGAGTTGATTTCTGAGCAGAGTAACAGCTTGATAATGATGTTGAAGTATCCGTACTCTTCCAGTATTGGTTCCAAGCTTTTATAGGTGTAGAATTTGAAATTCTAACCGTTGGTCTTGATTGGCTTGAAATAAATGTTGATTGCCAATCTAGAATTCGAATCCCAAGATATCTCACTTGCCTTGTGTGAAAAGGTTAACCAATCCCTTGAAATATGGAAAGCAGATCATGGTTGATACTTCTTTCCTTCATTGCACATTGATTGATTGTCCTTCCAAACTTGATCTCCAAATAGATACACTTTCCATCTTCGTCAGATCTACTAATGTGGCAAGTGGTGATTGGGATTCTCCTCAGTCTATCTGGACAAACAAGCGAATGTCAGATGACTGGGTTGATCTGGTCCTGGTTCGGTTCACAAGGTACGATCTGGTCATAGCAGATTGACATCGATCTGGTCAAATATCAATCTGTTCCAAGATGCTCCAAAGCATGGTTGCAAACTCTGTGAATAATCTCACTGCAACTAGATCGAGTGACCATTGATCAGATCATCTGCTTGGTTTTGGTCTGTTGTTGATCTGGTCCTCGAACAGAATAAAGACAGAATGACTTCTATAGAATGTAATCTTTAACATTTCAAGTCATTCTCTAATCATCTGATCAAAAATCATGTTCTCTATTAGATTTATATGTTACTGATCTGGTACAGGTATAACATATTACAGCCTAGCAAACAGAATTAAATCTAAGTGTGTTTCGAGATAACATCATCAAAACTAAATATTGTGGGGTTCCCAACAAGTGAGCTGCTTTGCTGGCAAATTATGACTCAGTCTGCTTCCCAGCTTGGCATGCTTCACAGATATGATCTTTATCATATACTTGATCTGCTAATCCTTCAACTAGCTTCTCTCTTACAAGCTTGTTGATAGACTTGAAGTTCAGATGGTTAAGTAGCTTGTGCCATAACCAAATTGTCTCCGAGATTGTCTTTGTAACTAGACAAGTCTCGATCTGGTTTGTCCATTGCACAATGTACAATCTGTCCTGCAATTTCCCAGTATGAAGAATTTCATCTCCTTCCTTATTCTTCACAAAACAGTTGTTAGCATAAAAAATAATCTGATTACCACTTGAACATAACTGACTAACAAAAAATAGATTATAACTAATACCTTCTACATAAGAAACATTAGAAATGGTGGTCTTGCCAGTCTTAACATTACCATACCCGCTGGTATAACCTTTTGAGTTACAACCAAAGGTTACTAGTGGACCTTGTCGTTCTACATAGTCTGATAGCAGGTTCTTGTCACATGTCATATGCTTCGAACATCCACTATCAATAATCTAGATTGATCCTCTTGCTACGTGACTCCTTTTTGCATTTCTCCCATCCTGCAATTTGGAAATGAAGCATGTACAGATCGAGAAGATACACACAGAAGTTCAACGAGCTAATATCTTGACAAAAGCACTACCAGGAGAGAGATTCAAGATGTTATGTAGAAAACTAGGATTGTTGAACCTAGATGAAAGGATCAGATCGACACCAGATCATTAAATCAGATCATAGCAGATTGAAGAAGTGCAGATCATAAACTATGGAAATTCATGAAGTGCAGACTATGTGATAACAGATCATCATAAAGATCGTTATGATCAGATTGTCAGTTAACAGAGTATGGAAGTTATGAAGATCAAATCACATCTCAGTTCATAAGAACCAGATAGTCAGCAAACTACTTAAAGAAGAACTGAAGACCAAATCATCTGATGTTAACACTTATCAGAATTTTTGGACGAGATTTGATCATGCCACGTGGAAATTAATTTTCCAAAATAGATTACTTAGTCAAGGGAGAACTCAGAAATTAGTATCGTTTTTTGACCTAAACACCGCCCTAATCCTAGTCTATAAAGTTATTTTCTGACATGGATTTCCTAAATCTTCCATAATTGTGATGATTAGTATAGTCTTTGGTAACTGTGATCGAGGAAAATCATTACCAAAATAAAAGAAGGAAAGTTGTAACGGTTAGAAGGATTCACACGCTCTATCCTACAACACTAGGATCTAGCGCGTGTATCAGACACAGAGAAAGGCTGCAAAAAGGAAAACTGAAGCGGGAAAACTTAAAAAGGGAGACTCTAATCCTAAACCTTAAAATTTTATCCTCGTCATCTTAGCCGTCCATTTATTTCTTATATATATGCGTAGTACTTGTTCGTAACTGTTCACCTTACACTTCATTTCACCAAGCACTCTCAAACTTCTAAGCACTTAAGCGATTTCCAGTTTTCAAACTTTCTTTCGAACGCTCTTTCAAATCTCAAACCTTTTTCAAAAATGGCACCACAATCTTCATTGTTTCTTGAACATGTTGCTGAAGTTCAGAAATATTTGTCACCTGAACCATTCGTTGTATATGAAACCCATGGTTTCCAAAAGTTAGAAGAAGTGTTTTTTGTTGTCAAGAGATGCAGAGGTTTACTATTGTTTATAGTTTATAACCTGTGTTAATCATGTTTTAAGTTAAGGTCTTTTGTTATATTGTGGTTATACATTTGATTTCTGGAGATATGCTTATGTTTTGAGGATTATGCTTTAGTATTTTCAGAGATTATGTTGTTTATTAAGTCTTCGATATCTAGAAATTTTATCTCAGTGTTCTTCGCGTTCTTATCTAAAATCTGAGATATTGTATATGTTTTGTTATTGGGTATTATGATTATATGTTATTCACTGCTGGAATGATGTTTTTAGGATTCCACAACATAGTCACCTCCCACCTGACTATGTACTTGGCCAAGCAAGCAGCCACCTTCTATCTCACATGGCATGATGAGAAGGATAGAAATGAAGCCAATGTGTTGATGCCAATAGGTGACAGAACCAGCAAAACCACCTATGATGTGATAGCAATGATAAACCAAGCTTACCGGTTGAAGGATGAAGGGATGGAACTGTCAGAGATCACTGCTGAACAACTACAAGAGAGCTTTGCTTCAACCAGGGTACAAACTGGTGTTTGAGTTTGTGTAGCGCATCTCCATGATGCAACAGTCGGTCCTACGACCAGGTCACCCCAGAGAAGTTCAGAATTATGACTGCTGTGGTTCTCAATCTCAAAGTCAACTGGAGCAGGATTTTGTTTGACATGCTAGGGAAGGAAGCCAGATTGGTAAAATGGACGAAGGATGCCAAGGGCAATGTAGTGTCAGTGGAAGTAAAGAGGAACTTGAGACACTCTACCAAGATCAACTTTATGGTGGATAAATTCTTCAAACAACAAGTTTGGGTGAATGCTGTGGAATTCAACTCCAGACTGACCATACCTAAAGACCAGCACCAGATCGAGATGTCTTTGGGCATAACATCAGCCTTATTGAACAAAGTATCAGATGATGTGCATCTGGAAGCACTGTTGGAAATGGGATGCTCTAAGCCCAATTGGATGCCACCATCCAAGGGAGAAGAGAAGAACAAAGAGAAGGCACCAAAGGAAAAGGTACAAAATGAAAAGGTTCAGAAGGCAAAGATACAGAGGAAGCCTCCTACCAAGAGGGCAAGCTCTGTTTATACTGATACATCCACCACCACTCACCAAAGAAAGCAGAAGAGGCGAAGACTGAGGAAAGTTCAACTTGAATCTCCACCACCAGCAGGAGATTCACAGCAAGAGACAGCCACTCATCAACCAGAGGGCACAATTACACAACCAGGGGAAGCTCAACTGGCAATAGAGACTCAATATGTGGAGCCCCGAGTCCTCATTTGAACCTAACCAGGCAAAGGACTTCTCTCCAGCAAGGACATCAACACCCTCACCTGATCACATGCAGAAAATTAGTGAGGAAGAGGAGGAGGAAGAGGAAGTGGATGAGGAGATGGAGAAGAAGAAACAAGCGGAGGAGGTAGTTCACTTGTTGGAAAATGAGGCAGATCATTCTATTCTCCAAGATTTTCTAGGAATTCATCTGCTGCTAGAGAGCCATGGAGAAGCTCGAAGGGTAAAGCTTTATTTGTTGATCAAAGACAGCGAGTACAACGTCTTTGATGCACTTTTGCAGACCAGACCGATAGAGGAATTGGAGATGGAAGAGGCCACTCTATTGAGCCTTCTACAAGCAAATACTGTCGGAGAAGTAAGGGCAGAATATCACTAGATGATTCTAGCCGTTATGAAACATGAAGACAAACTATTGAAGATCGACCTGAAATCATTCTATGCCGATAGAATGGATTTCTTCACAAGTGTCATTGGCTCAGATGATGAAGCTGACCAGGATGTGGAGATGGCTGGTCAAGGAGATGACCAGACTGAAAAACTCATCACATCTAGTGCAGCCGACCAGCCCAATTCATCCGCAACAGTAACAGCAGCAACGGTACAAACTGAAAAGGAGGCCGAGAAGCCTAAGAAGGAGACGAAGAAGATGCTTGTCATTAACTTTGACCCAATTGATGAAGAGCCCATGGGGCAAGTCATTGGAGGAGAGGCTACCAACGAGATATACACTCAAGGGGCAGCGCCAGTTTGAAGAAGCATGTCACTTTCGTCGATCTGGAAAAGATTCTGGGGTGAGAGCAGAAGTCATTCAACAACTTACAGGTTGATGACTTGATCACACTGAGGGTACAAGACCAGATGACCATCACCTACAACATCATCCAGGAGAAGGCCACACAAGTCCTTGCTGATTTCAATCAGCATCAAAAGGACTATGTGTATGATATGGACAAGGATTTGCACCGAAAGATAAGAGGCAAAGTCAAAGAGCTCAACAAAAAGATGGATGATTACCGAGCAGCAGCTGAAGCAGCTCGAGAGAAATCAGATCAGAAGCTGGAATCTGTAGAGGAGAAGATCCAGAATATTCACACTCTGATCTCTAACCTGATAACCAAAGAGAAGGATCTCATTGATGAGGCAGTTAAAGCTTAAACTGCATCCATTACAGTTGAAGTAAAAGAGAACACTACTGCAGAGATCCACGCTCAATTCGCTATGTTTGAGAGGGAAAGGTTCGTGGAGATCATGAAGAGCAATCAAGTCAAAGTTCTTGATGATCTCCTCTATCCAAGTCCCGCTGAATTTGATCACCAGAGCACCAGACTCACAAACGTGGAAGAGCTTCAAGGAACTTATGATGCAACTCTTACCACCATGAACAACAGATTGGAGAAGAAGATAGGCGATGCTGACCAGAACATAACTTTCTTGCTTAACTTCAAAGTAGATGCTGAGCTAAAGCTCGAGGAGATGAAGCCCATAACAGAAGAAGGGAGAAAGATCTGGGAAAGGAGGAAGGGGTGGAGCAGGAGGAGAAGCTGGAATAAAGGAGAGTGGTCCAGATGGAGGACCGGATGGAGGTGAAGGAGCACCAGAAGGTGGAGATGGTGGAGTATCAGAGGAGCCACCAGCTCAACAACAAAAATTATTCATGGATAGACCTTACACTCCGCCAAGAGCTGATCCAACCACCGAACCAGCACATCAAGCAATTGAAAAAGGGAAGAAGCCCATAATAGAAGAAGGAGACCAGATTGCTGAACTCCTACTATTTGGTGTAAGCAAAGAGCAAGCCTGTGACCCAACTTTGAGGGCACAGTTTTACAAGGAGCAAACAAAGCGAGAGAAGAGATTGGCAGAACAAGAGGTCAGAGAGAAGTCTTTTCGAACACCATTCTCTCCGCCTACATCAGAACAATCCCAACAAACATCTCAAGCTACACCTCAATCCAAAAAGAAGAAGAAGCCATTCATGGCTTGGAATTTGTCACTACAGAAGAAGACACCCAAGGAGAATTGGGTACCAGATGATGATCAGAAGGATTGGGAGTCACTGAAACAAGGCTTCATTATGAATAGATATTTTCTGAAGGAGCCTACTTACTTTGAATGAACACCAGATGAAGACTTCTAACGCTACATGGACAACTTTGCGGACAAAGCACTAGTACAGAGGATCATATTGGCTGCCAAGAAGGCTAAATTCCAGATTAAGGCACCCGCAAGGGAGTACATGATATGCCCAATGATCTCTGGAAGCAGTATACCAGATAAGACTTACATTCTCAACTACATCAACCAAGTAGGCAAGGTCAAAGGCTACAAGATTGATAACCACGATCCCAATTACGCAAGAGTACGAGATGGGATTTATGAGAGTTTACAGCTGACCTCCGATGCTCAGAGAGAGAAGATGAAGAAGGGAGGAGCTGGCAGATGGTTTTCTTAGAAATTCTTTATCTTATCCATCTGTTGTCTTTGTCTGTAATTGGTTTTGTACTTCTCATGTAACTCACGTTGATAATATTTAATTGTCCAGAACCAGATTAATGCTTTATGTTCGTTATAACTAATAACGACTCTTTAACCCTTCTGGTAAATTAGTACCTGATCAACCTTTAACGCTTTACCGAGATTATTGTAAAGAGTGGTTTCGTCATCATCAAAAAGGGGGAAATTGTTGGGAACCTTTCACAAAATTTAAGTTTTGATGATGTTCTTTCAAAACGCATTTAGAATTATTTATGTTGTTATGCCTTAACTTGTTCTACATGTAATAGATCACTTTCTTATAAAGCGAATCTGATAGAGAACAAGTCCTTAGACCAGGTTAGATGATGGCTTAGAATGTAAAGGATTATATCCTATAGAAGTCATCTGGTTAACTAATGTTCTATTCGAAGAAGCAGATCAGCAGGAGCCTACAAGCAAACATATGATCTGATCGATGGCCACAATCTAGTTATGAAGAGATCATTCACTGTGGTTGCAGTCATGTTTTGGAACAATTTGAAGCAGATTGATGTTGACTAGATTGACATTAATTTGTTGGCCAGATCATGCAATATGGAGTGAGCCAGCCCAGGACCAGATCAACCTAGTCATCTGACATACGAATAAATTGTCTAGATGTACTTAGAAAGAATCTCACTTAGATTTCCACTTCAGAAGATCTCACGAATGGAAGGTGGATCAATCAAAGCGCGAAGAAGGAAAGAGAATCAATCATCATCTGCTTTCCATATATCAAGTATCTGGTCAACCTTTCACAAAAGGCAATAGAAGACATTATGGGATTCATATCTCTTGATTGGCAAATCATCATTTATTACAAGTCAATCAAGCCCAACGGTTAGAATTTCAAAATTCTACACCTATAAAAGCTTGGAACCAAGCCTGGAAGAGTACGTAACACATGAAGCATAACTGACGATCCAACAAGTTGTTACTCTACTCAGAAATCAACTCACTCATTGAAGCATTCATTGAGGAGATTTCTACATTCCAGATCGAGCTCTAAGCCGTTCGTGATCGAAATCACACCACTCGATTTAAGTCTGTCTTATCGAGAAGAAGAAGGAGGATATCTTAGCTAACTAGTAGTTTTCTAGTGGATTAACGTTAAGGTATTCTGTAGCAGTTGTAACTGCAAGTTGTAAAGGGACACGACCCTTATTCGTGCATAAGTTTTAATCAGGTTGTAATTGGAACTTGTGGCTCGTTCTCAGCAAGTATCCTAGTAGTGGATATCTAATCCGGTTTGGATTGGACACGTGGACGTAGGGGGTTTCCCGAACCACGTAAAAACAATTGTGTTATTTACTTTACGCATCTTTATATTCAGTTGTTTTATTCACTAACCAGCACGAGCATTCAATCTGCATTCTTAATCAATCTGTTAATCTACTTGGTTAAGTTTTCTAAAGGTTTTTGAATAAAGAGCACAAACTAAGTCCACCATATTCCGCACACAACGCTCTGTTGATAACAAGATCACTCTTGCTATCTACTAAGTGTTTATCACGAGAGATATCTTACTTGGACAAACTAGCTATCGATCTGGTCAGTCAAACTTAAGCAATCTCTTCACGGGAAAACTTGATCTCTCTAAGTAATTAGTCAAGTAAACTGAAAAGTTTGTATTTGGTGTATTCCCCCCCCCCCCCCCCCCCCCATACACCAAACCTTGCTCTTTCGGGACCAACAACAGTTGGTTGATAGATCCGTTGGAGGTGTCATTGAGGATGTTTTAGTGAAAGTAGGTGGATTGATTGTTCCTGTTGATTTTGTTGTCTTAGAAATTGGAGACGTGCACGAAAATGTTGTAGAGCATACACTCCTTCTAGGAAGACCATTCATGGCCACCACAAATAAATTGATTGATGTTAAAAAAGACACGATTAAAATGCCTGTTTTAGGAGAGGAAGTGTCTTTTTCTGCTCATAGGAATCACATCATACCATCTATTAATTTTATTGATGATTGTTATTATGTTGATGCTATTGATTCTTTGGTCGAGACTTTTTTTTTGCAGAATTTCACGAGTGAAGAAGTATTGTAGGAAATTGACGAAAAATCCATCACTCAGGTGACACCCAAGAGGCGCCCACACCCGACAAATTGGAACTCATGAAGCTGGTTCACCTCAAGTATGTTTTCTTGGAAGAAGGATCTCGCAAACCAGTGATTATCTCATCCAAGCAAACAAAAGACGAAGAAAATCAACTACATCCAGTTCTCAAAAAGCACAAACTCGCTTTTGGATGGGGCCTAGCGGACATTCGCGGCACTAGCCCTACTACATGCATGCACTGCTGTTGGGAAGTGGACTCCAGCACCTCCCGGAGGGTGGGTCCTCCGTGTATCGTACCCGTGAGAGCTTATGGGAGTGCGGCCTACCTCAGTCGAAAAGGGCCTACACTACCATTGTTGACGAGAGGTTAAATTAATTGATCAGTACTACTCATACCAACATGGTGCATCATCTTTTCAGGTGACCCCTGAGTAGAAACTCCCCAAGGTTAAGCGTGCTTGGCTTGGAGCAATACTATGATGGGTGACCTATTGGGAAGTGTCCTAGGTCAGTTTGTCAGTGAGGACAAAGCAGGCTGGGAAAGAAAGTGTTGGTGTGTGGGGCCAATACGTCAATTCTGATGGGCGCTCCCGATCCAACAACCGCATCAATCTTGAGGAAAGAGTCGTTCCAAAACAAGATAGCCAACGTAGACTAAATCCAGTCCTCATGGCGAAAGGAATTATCTATCCCATTGCGGATAGAGAGTGTGTGAGCCCAGTACATGTAGTACCCAAGAAAGGAGGAATCACGGAGGTCCTAAACGATAAGCAAGAGCTTGTTCCTTCTCGACTCGTCATGGGGTGGCGGATCAAAAGGAGATTTTCATGTTGTTGGCGGAAGAAATTATCTATCCCATTGAGGATAGAGAGTGGGTGATCTCAGTACATGTGGTACCCTAGAAAGGAGGAATCACGATGGTCCTCAACGATAAGCAAAAGCTTGTTCCTTCTCAACCCGTCATGGGGTGGCGGATGTGCATCGACTACCGCAAATTAAATGCTGCCACAAAAAAGGATCATTTTCCTCTTCCTTTTCATTGATCAAATGTTAGATAAATTATCTGGACATGATTTTACTGTTTTCTTGATGGTCTTTCATGATACAATCAAATTGCCATAACACCGGAGGATCAAACCAAGATGACATTCACGAGTCCATTCGGCACATACGCGTATAGGAGGATGCCATTCGGACTATGCAATGCACCCAGTACCTTTCAAAGGTGCATGATGTCCATCTTCTCTGAGATGATATGAGATTTTGTCGAGATCTTCATGGACAATGTTTTGGTATTTGGCTCATCTTTTAATGATTGTTTGCTTAAAGTTGAGAAAATGCTTGAACGATGTGTTGAAAGTGGTCTTAACTTGAGTTGGGAAAAGAGTCACTTCATGGTTAAAAATGACATTGTTCTTGGTCATATTGTTTCTAGTAAAAGCATTGAGGTTGATAAGGCGAAAATCGAGGTGATTGAAAAATTACCTCCACCTAGAGATGTTAAGGGAATTAGAAGTTTCTTAGGTCACGCAGGTTTTTACCGATGTTTCATTAATGATTTTTCTAAAATTTTCCAACCCCTATGTCATTTACTAGCTCAAGATGTTCCATTTAATTTTGATGACTCGTGTTTGCATGCTTTTAACCTGTTAAAAGAAAAATTAACTTTTTGCTCCCATTGTCATTGACCCTAATTATTATATTTCTTTCGAGATCATGTGTGATGCAGTTGGAGCTTTTTTGGATTAACGAATTGATAATATACTTTGTGTGATGTACTACGCCAGTTTGACTTTGAACTCGGCTCAAGTTAATTACACCACCACCGAAAAAGAGATGTTTGCTGTGATATTTGCCTTAGAAATTTTTTTATCTTATATTCTAGGACCTAAGGTAATTATTCATAATGATCATACGGCATTGAGATACTTGTTGACCAAGCTAAGCCTAGACTAATTAGATGGGTATTACTTTTGCAAGAATTTGATGTGGAGATAAAAGATAAGAAAGGTAGTGATACGACCAACAATATGCGGAAGCAAGAACGCGAACACACGTCAACAGAAAGGTTGGTTCAAACCAAATTATGCGCCAAACAAACGACCAAAACTCTAGTTGGAGACCCGATTGGAAAGTAGGGTAAATCTACTCGGATTAAGCTCAAATTTTATCACCAATTATAAACTGAAGTCTCAAACAACATATCCAAAATTC